>CAUYLG010031193.1:0-27235 GCA_963573385.1 Cacajao melanocephalus | reverse complement strand
ATTCCTTCCTGTCTCCATTGTTAAGCACAATTATTGGCATAAAAGAGGTTTTTAATACCCATTTTTAGACTGCATTCTAGCCTGGGCAATAGAACAAGAATCTCGTTCTCTCTCCCTCTTTCTCTTCCTCTTTCTTTCTCTCACATTCTTTTTTTTCTTTCTTTCACTCTCACTTTCTTTCCTCTTTCTTTCTTTCAAAAAAAAAATTCAACTCAGCAGGTAAAACTTAGTTTTATTCTAAAATAAATGGTACAAACCTTGAAAACACATGGGTTTTTAAAAAAAGTAAGATATATAAATAATCATACTACTTTACTATGCACAGTAAACTTTGCTAAAGAGTTTGGATGTATCCGTATCCATTTTTACCACCCCATGGAAGAGCCTGGACCCTCCTTCTGTACTCCTCTTTGTTTCATCAAAGACAGTAAAATGCCAATGGAAAGTCCAAGGTGGCTAGAAAAATAAACCTGTTGAACTCTGGCATGAAGACAGGTGGGCCTGCATCTTCCTGAGAATTTCAGCGGACTCTCTGGGCCACCTCCTTATCACTCATTCATTTTCACGCATACGTCACAGAAGAAAGAATTAGCCCCAATTATCATTTGCCTTTCCTCAGTTTTCACTTCAAGCTTGAAAAGTAATTGACGGCTTTAAAATCACTGTATTAACAGAATTTTCTAAAGACATAAATGAAAATAATTAACTATTAAATCTGAAGAGAGAAAAAGCCATAAAGCAAAGGTAAATCTACAATGGCTATAGGCCAGTTTTACAGACAGTTTTCTTTCCATATGACACAAAAATCAAAGATGAACTACAACGGAAGAACTGTATGATTATATTCATCCTGTTGTAGTCAGTCTTTATTATATTTAAACAATATATTTTGTCATTTTCATAAGAAAAGAAGGTACAACATTTAACATTTCATATTGGTGATGGTTTTTCTCTTCTGTCAAAGTTCATTCCCCAAGTTAGCTGCTATCTAACTTTTTTTTCTCCAACTGGGATGATGAAAAAACAATTAGATTTCAAAATCACATTAACTATATAAAAGAGTGTGCCATGTATATGACGTAATTGACTTTTCTATCCTTCAAGTTCAAAAAAACATACCAAAGATGTCTCTTTCAATGCAAATCTAAATTTCAGATTTGTGGTACATATGAATTTAATGTGACTATATTTAAACTATACTGACTAGCTAAACTTTTTTAAATGGGGAGGCGGAGAAATCATAATTTCAAAGAAGCTTAGGAAATAGCACTCAGATTATTTTTTTTTTCAAAATACTTTTGTTGATAGGAAATAATGCTGGTCACTTTCAAAATATAAAAGGATACAGATGCTAATTGTTTTTAAAATGTTAAAAAGCATTAATTATTAGTTTGTTAATTTTTATATAATATGCCCTTCAAAAGGTTAGTTTCAGGGTATTTAAGTGATTTATAAAATGATATTATAGAAGCTAATTGATTCACAAGGTTATTCTAAATATGATTCATTCATAAATTCCATATATCTTTAAAGTACTTGATGTTTACATTTCCAATTAGTTGTCTATCAGACAGTACCAGAAACACATTAATAACATTTCTCTACTCTTGAACAGTGAAATAATGAACACATCTTTCAATGTGGAGTGGAGTGCTAACAAAATACGTGGTCAGTAAATATACTAAGTTTTTACTAATATAATAATACTTTTATATGCTGTTCATCACTACAAATTAAGTCAGAGTTTATCATACAGAAGTAATTAAATTTGAAAACAATAGAATATATTAAATAATTAAATTTCTACTTTAAGAACATATTCTTACAAGTAAGAAAGAAAATTTCAATTTGAATGACATTACCACCTAGTTTACATGTATGAGTATTACTAAATAAAGTACATGTTTCTCTCTATACATATATATAGGACCCTTGGTTTAAGAGTGGTAAGAGGTTAGACAGTGTGGTCAAACATTTTATCATTATGAGACATTTAAGAATCTTAATGACCTCTGCTTTGTCCAACAAAGACCGCAAATAATTCCAAGTGCAATTACACCAGTTTGGGGAAACCATTATTTTTATAGTTTTATTAGGTATATAAAGTGAATTCTGAAAAAAGCATGCAATATAGCACTAAGTAACGGAAATTTCCAGTCATCTGCAAACCATCCTTTTGTTAATTTATTTTTTAAGTTACAAAATGAATTAGAGTATTTTGTGGTTAATAAAAATAATGACTAGGTGTCATGATACAAACTGAACAATATTAAAGAAAAATTACAGTACCTTGTGAAGCGAATTTTCTACTGCTCTCATGTGATTAGCAACACATTCTTTGTCTCTAGAAAAAATAAAAGAAAGATTAAGTGTCGGTAAAACTCAAATCTTATTACAACTGTTACATATTTTAGTATAAGTCACTACTAGTAAAAAATAAGGGTCTGATATCATTGTTCTTTTATTTTTTTAATTTAATTTTTAAAATTTTGATTTTTGAATTCATTGTTCTCTTTTAAAAAGTAAAAAACTAACTATATTCACTGACATATTTCCACATTTAACTCATATTTTAAATTTTGTTGCCTGTCCTAAATTGGGGTAGGGGAGAATAAAAAGACAAAAAAGTGAAAAAGAAAAAAAAAATCACAATTATATTATTGATAATTTAAAATGTGCTGTAAATGGTAAAACATTATTCTTTCATTTCTAATGAAAAAGGCTTTTAAAATCTTAGCAATGCGGATATATAATAAATAACCATACTGTGCAAAATAATATTTTCCTTTCTACACAGTCTTTTTATACTATAATAATTACACAGAAATCTCCTCCATGACCTGTCTAGGAATATGCAAAGTTACTAGTTTCTCCTATCAACCTAGTATATTGAATTTAGCCTTCATAATGAAATAAAAAGTTTGAATGAAAATACTGAAGATAAAAATCTAATTGTAAATTGAAATTGAAAACTGTAAATAATGTATTAGTTCTCCAGATTTCAAATTAGCTTTCTTTAGTTTTATAAAAACATGTGCCCATGGTCACAGATCATACACATGTCAAAATACTGAATTAGCAGCAATGTTTTGAAAACACAATTTGAATCTGGAGGTTTTATAAGCCTGTTTTCATTCATCTCAGAAATTTCTCAGTGCTATAAGACTCACTGGAAATTACCTGAGCTAAGCCTCTCATTTGACATGATGAAACTGAGAGTGAATAATAACAACAAAAACTGATTTAGTCAAACTTAAATTTTAAAAAATGACAAATACATACACCTTATATGGTGGTGCAATGTTATACAGTTTTACAATTTTCCAAAAAACTATCACTGGTTATAAATATGCCAATATTTTGGACTTGTGTCAATTCATGTTTTCATTATGTTTGAGCAATGTCACAAACCCAGTGGCAAAGCTTATGAATATCCTAAGATTGTGGATTCCTTGTTCAGTGATTCACACACATTCTGCAGTTTACAGACTCTATTCATATTTGATGATATTTTATGCTTGTTTGTCTCAAAAAATGTTTAATTAACATATATGTTTTTACAAGTAAAGAAATTCAGAATTCTAAATTTAGAAAACATTGAGTTTATCAAAATTAGATGTTTCTTTAATCCTTAAAAATACATTTTCTTTAAGCCATGCTGTTGTACAAAGAACTGTCTTAAAGTATGCCATGAAATTTGATATGAGAAACAAATAAAAAATGCCCAAAAGAACTGTTCAATGTGAACTTCATAATGTCTGTCAACTTGATTACCTGGTTAAAAAAAAAATAGGAAAAACATTCTCATCCCGTTTACATAGTCGTCCACTCTGAAAACTATATTTTTCTACTTAACATATTAGAATATACAGCTATAAAAATTAAATCAGTTTTCCATGATCAATGTGTTTTTACTGTATTTTTTAAATGCTATGATACACATGCTGATTGTATGCTAACATTTCTTTATGAAAATATTACTTGCAATATTAGTATATAATAATATATGCAGAGAAAATGTTGGGGACAGTGGGGCAGAAGAGGATAGGAATGTATAACATAAGATACTATGAAAAACTTTTAAATAGAGGCTTACATTTCACATTAATAAAACATAGTTTCTAACACGTAACACTATAACAGAGCCCAAAATAAGCATAATTAGCAGTTATACAGAAGTTTATACTTTTCTGAGGTTTCTCAATAAAATATACATTTAGTATGTTGAGTTAAGAGTTTTCTTTTTTGAGGATATATCAGAGAATTTCAAAGAAAGACAGCTGTACTTTTGTTTTCTAACACTGTATTATCCAGGGCTAAAACCCGGAGCATGAAAGTAAGAATTGATCTTTTGTCTGTTTTAAGTGATCTCCCCAAGGTCCAAATGCTCACTTGGCTGCCATGCGGAGGGCACTCTCTGCATCATGGATGTTCTCCTCCAGTCGACGCTTGTCCTGCTCCAGCTGGGTAAGATGTCTATTGAGCTGACGCAGAGATTGATCTTTTCTTCTCAGCTCCATCTTTGCCTCGGAGAGACTCTGCAAGCAGACAGAAAACAGAGTTACTTGTCAGCCCTGATAATTAACTTCAATTTATGCCATAGGCTATTAAACAAAGAAGAATACAGACTGACTGAGAAGTAGACTTGGGTCATTACACTTCAAAGTTTAACAAATTTTCTGCAAAAATTTATATACTTACTAATTAGAAATGATAGAACTGATAACATTTTGGAAAATGTTTGCTTATAAAATACAGTTCTAATTTTTTTTTAATTCTGCAAGGCAAATAAAGTGTATTCTTACTAAAAATATGATTATAAAAATCTCAAGTTGTATTTTCTTTTAATGATGAAAAAATAAAGATTTCAGGGTAGAAAGCACATGAAATTTAGAGTCAATTTTACTCTAAATAGAACTAAAGAACTATCATAAGCCCAAACTATGCATGTGATTGAGAAAAAGGTAGACCAGGATAGCTATAAGAAAATGGTGAACTCAATATTAAATAGTACCACTACTATCTTTATAAACACATAATTAGGTAGCTATGGACATTTCAGCAAACAAACAAATTGAACTTCAAAATAAAATTCACTTGCTTCCCTGTAAATAACTCTCATGTCAAGGATAGCAACACAAATATGATAACATGTTTTAACTAATAGAGAAAGTTATAAATAATACTTGCATGCAGAATTATTTGTGTTCTATAAATATTTTCTTAGTCACAGAAGTACAAAATATGTTAATTTATATTTGCTATCTACTTTAATCTGAAATATTTATTTAGTGCAAAAATTTCATGATGCAATTGTGCAATTTTATCTTGAAGGCTTAGAATCAGAGGCTCACAATTGAGAGAAGTATTTCTAAACTTCACTTAAAATTCTAGGATGCAAAATAGTACAGGGAATCACAGGATCACTTAGCACTAAAAATCTTACTCTTTTGCCTAAAGAATTTCTAGAATAAGCTTATCAAACAGTTTTTGAGTAAATTTGTTGGGCGGTGAGCTAAATAACTGACTGCATACACATAATTTTTTCTTCTTGCTCAGTTTAGCCCCACATTAACATCCATACTGTGCTTCAAAAATCTAGTAAAGAACAAACAAAATGTTATAATTTCATGTTTAAAACTCTTCTAACAGTATTCTTTTAGTGCATTCACAATGGGTAGTATTAAAAAATTGAATAGTATAAAAAACTCAAGCTGCATACATGCTAAACCAATTAATTCACTCTAAATGCTGGTGAATCGAAAGCCATCATTAGTTAAACCAGGTATTTTTAAATGTTAAAAATTTTTAAATTCAGTCATTCACTTTTCAAATAATCAAGTTACTATCAAACAAATATAAATCAAAAATTAAACAAACTATGACTACTTATGAGACACTGTATTTTGTTTTAAATCTTCACTATTAACAGATCTTCACAAACATTGCATCATAAAAATAGTCACTGATTCAAAGCAACTTTAAAAAGATGGCAATGAATACATTTTTAAAACCATGCTGAACCTACTAATTTTGTGCCAGTGCTAACGTAAAGGCACTAAAGCATCATGAAATTTCCTTATTTAAAAAAGTGAAATCCTTTTAAGTTCCTTTTAAAGTCGGCATTTCTGACATCTTTCAAGCAACATAAAATTCTATTTTTCAGATATAAAGATCAAACTAAGGATCCACCACCAGTTACGCATAAAGCTTGAATTCTTTCAACAAAAACAATACATTTGTGCCAGTCAACTCAAATTCTTCTGCTCAATAACTCCTATGACTAGAGATGCCTATTTGTGAAGGGACTATCCAGCATTCAGTATATTATCCCCAATCTTATCGAGATTGAAGCTTGCTGATCCAATCTCAGGGAATCCATAACTTTGGAATTATCATAAACCGACACTTGACTTTTCGACAATCCTATCATATACTTTCAAAGAAGATATAACTCATAACATTAGAATTTCTACAATATAGCTTAATCTTCTCATTTCCATTCTTTCATCTTCATGTCTCAGGGACAACGATAGGAGTCATCAAACTCTTCTAAATCTTACACTATTTCAGGGGCATAGAAAAAAAACAAAAAGTGGTATAAACAAAGTTACATAATCCATACTTCCTTGAATATGAAAACGAAGAGATAATATAGTTTTTCGGAAAAAAATCATAGTTTTATAATTTATAGACCTGGAATTCTCATTTGAAAGAGGTGAATGACATCATGAAATATTATCAGTGGGCCCTAAGATTGATGGGGATGTGTGTAAAACACCAAGACATAAAACATGATTCAAGAATATGTATTTTCCCTAATACATAACCTTTTTAAATAACAAAGACAGAATATTTAAAAATCCTAACACTGAGCTTTAATTAAAGAAAAATATATTTGTGTATATATATTTACATATATATATATACACACATCACATATACATTTACAAATATATATCCATATATCACATACATAATTTTAAATTCAGCTTTTCTTTTCTCCTGTTCAGACTGATCTAATTAAAACCCATGATAAACTTTATGGACTCTAATATTTCCAACCGAATGAAACCAAGAGGGTGTGCCTCTAGGCAGCAAGGCAACAATGATAAGCAGCAGGTTAGCCACTAATTTCTCAACCAGGGTAGATTGTGAAAGTGTGATGTTCTGATATCCAAGAAACTGTTCAGGAGAGAATAGGATAAATCAAGTTTAATAACTCTGCTCCTAATTGTTCCCCCAATGCTCAACTCTAATTACTTGGAGAACTCTCCTGACTGTCACCTGATATTAAGTTGTTGGAGGCTGAGCCTGGAACAGCAAGATAATCAATAAACATTTAGTGGGGAGAAGAATGAAGATCCTGTTAAGCAGTGGGAACCTGCAGCACCCAAAGCCCTTCTGCTCATGAGAAAACCTATGGGACAGCCATAGTGATTGCAAAGCAATAATCCAAAGCACTGTTTTTAGGCCTTGAGGCCTTTAAGCAACAGTACATTTGAGGAAAAAAGGTTAACACGGTCACCCTAATTACAGCCCACTTTCACATACTTCATATATAAGTGAAGACAAGCCAATTAGGTAGAAAGGAAGATAAGGGAAGTTTTATTTGTATACTAATTAAACCCCTGATGAAATTAAAGGAAAAACATACAGCTCTGTAATTGTGTCTGAGAAAGGTCACTTCAGGTTCAGTTATCAGAACAGCACAGCCTTGAGATATTTCACTTAATCCACAATACAGCCCTCATTTTGTACTCAGGTCTTAATATTTACCAAAAAAAAAATAAAAAAATAAAAAAATCAAAGCCTGATACTGAATTTATCTTTCAACAGTGTTGTGAACAATTTTAGCTGTTATAAACTTAAGGCTAGATATGATAACAAGAGTCTTTCAAAAAAGCAGAAAAAATATTCTACCTACACAAGAACCAATGTCACAATATTATTTATCAAAGATTTCCAGTTTTCATTTTAAATCCAAAATGTTTTAAAGCAAATTTTTACAATGGTATCTCAAAATGACTGCATTTCAAAAGCTATTATATATTATCTTTATTGCATTTCTTTTTAGATAATGATGTCATCGCTTACCTTCATTTTCTCAGTTATGGAAGAAAAAGCTAATGCTTTTACTTAAATACTCCTATAAGAAAATATTTGCATCTGATTGTTTCCTGAAATGGTCATGAAAAAGAATTTACTACTAATGAAAGATGGCAGGAAAAGTATGGATACAAAGAAAGTAGTCAAGTATAGGAAAAGCTTAGCAATAGGATACATGGTAGATATGAATATTAAATGACCCACACATTTTTTAAATGTATTTTTTCTTATCTATAGTTTCCTAAGTTTCTATAATAAGCATGTTTTACTACTGAATAAGAATAAAAATTATTTTAAGTCATATATAATTTTATATTTCTAAAGCTTTCAAATGTTTATTAAGGCTAATAATTTTTAATCAATTATAAAATAAATTAAAATTCTATTACTTCACACCCATGAAAACATTTTGTGCAATGAAATTTTTTAAAAATAACTTTATTGAGATATAATCCACATACTAAACAATTCACTCTTTTAAAGTATACAATTCAGTAGGTATTCACAGAGTTGTGCAAACATCACCAGTGGAGGTCTTTTTTGAAGTAAAATTATATAGAAAACAAACCTTATCAAAATAATTGTGGCTATATAAATACAGTATCTCTCATTGTTTCAGCAAATTCTAGTTGAAAACTGTATAAGACATAAAAAGTGTATCATTCTGTTTGGAAATTGTTTTTGAAATAAAAAATTTATGAAATGAATTCCCTGAATTGGAATATTTAATTAATAAATGTGGTATAAACGTTAACGTTATCTTAAAGGATATGCATATCTCTTCAACTAATATTTCTGGATGCCAAGTGAATCACCCAACATAGTTCTTTCTCATAAGGGTACAGTATAGCAGTGATTTAGACCATTAGGCCGCTAGGAAGACCAAGCCCCAGGGGATATTGCTTTTATAGATTTTCTTTTGTCTAATGGGAAATATCTATGGATCTACATTCCTACACACTAAAAGCTAATGGCTTATTCAATTTGGTATAAAAAGTTAGTCATACAAAATGAAAGGCAAGACAACAACACAAGTGTTCTAGGAACTAGGCTACATTTCCTTAGTCAAGGGGAAAAACTATAACATTTAAAGAAAAATAAATTTATTGCTGTCTGACTGTTCCTTTAAATAAACATCTCTAGATTGCAATAAATTTGGTTTAAATGTGTAGTAAAATTAATGTTTGGAAAGGAAATAAGGCTATCTTCAGCCCTACTGTTATAATAAAACAACTAAAAAATTATAATAATCAATAATTAATTAAATATTTGCTAGGTGGATCAAACTGTGCAGGTTGCCACAGAAACTATAAGCATAAAATGATACAACAACCAAATTTACAATGGAGCTGGGTAAGCAAGTTAGGAATGAAACTATAAAATAATATTTTTTATAACAAAGCCAGAAAATCTCTAAGATAAACAATTAGATAATTTGTAATAAAAAAATAATAAAAGATGTTGGTATCTGGTACAATTTATGTTTGAATAAATTTCAATATTGGCATCCTATATTTTATATGGGGAATTTAAATACAAAGTTATGTAATTTAAAGTAATCTTCCTTAAGAATACTATCATTTATTGTTTTCTAGTAATACCTACACTAGAAGGTAGGTGACATATTTATAAACTGAAGCTGAAGATCAAATAACGTACCCACTTTCAGGGTTAAATAAATGGCAGTCCTAGTTAGAGCTCACATGTCTAGTAAGACAACAAATGTTAAGGTATCCTATAAACTGTAAAAGACTACATAAATGTAAAAGGCAGAATTAATATAATTATACTTCTACATGTAATGTCATTACATAGTGTTCTTTAAATCTCTACCTATATATGACAACTTACGAGTTTCTATATTATTTCTTTCTCATTTATTTACTTACAAATACACACACAAACATTTATAATTTTCGAAATTACTTTATCACACTTGAAAAAGATAAAAGGAAATTAACAAAGAAAAGTGCAAAATATGTTACTTTTATAAATAGGCCATGTGACAGATGATTAACAACAAATGGGGCAAATGGGCAATGAAAATTCAACTTAAAAATTTCCAAGTATGCTATAAGATTTTGTTGTATAATGCCTCATGATTATCGGTACCATATTCTCACATATGCCTTGAAAATATCTTCCTAAATGGTGTCAGTATAAAATAAAAAAGTTAACTCTTCCCAGTAAACTAATTAAAAGTGATTAATAAAATATAACGGAATAAAAAGGATCCTCATAAAAGTATTCAAAATATATTGAATGCTATTTGTTCTAAGCCTCACGTATAAAGCACAAAACTCTTTCTGATAGACTAAATGTATTAGCTAACAGTGAAGTAAAGTGGGAAAGAAACAGCTAAAACACATTTTAAATGACACAAAAAGGAGGATAGTAAAGAGAACTACAAAAACCCTCTTAACCAGAAAATATGCTCAGAAAAGTACAAAATAGACAAGGGGTAGCTAAATTTATTGTGACACACGGCATGTAAGCAGTAATGTGGCAGTAATGTTTTCTCAGAGTATAAAGCAAACTGCATTTGGCTGCACTGCAGACCTCATGAGACAGAAACTGCCTGCAGATGACAATCATCATGATGCTACTATAACAAAATCAGCTCTTATATGACCTCTACATTCTCTTAGCAAATACCTAAGAAATACAAGGGGACAGCATACACATGGGCTCTTCTGTTAGACCTTATCAGCTATGGCATACTCAAGAACTTCACAGAGGTGACAACCCCAGCTATATGGAGGTCCAAAAAGTTGCTCAATCCCCTGGAAATATTTTTAATGAGTCAAGCTATGAATTAAGTTGTAAAAAACTATCATTTAGAATTTAAATTGTGTTTTAAACATTTGAGAGTTACCCAAAAGAAATGTCTAAGAAGTATTTGAAAAAATGTGAATAATTTATAAAGGGCTTCATGTAGTTGGGTTTCTAACATTCAAATAAAAAACTATTGTTGAATGAATCTTTCAACTTCAAGAATGGTTTTGGTGATATAATTGAATCACAGGTTAAATAAGCCTATTAATAATTAAAACACTCTCATATTAATATTTTCCTCATACTACAGATTTTAAATGACCATTATTTGACATGCTACATATTGTAATACTACTTTTAATCAAAGTAAATCAAATACTAACAATAAAATTCAATTATTTAACAGAATCCGAAGGTCAAATTTAAAATTGGGAAAATAAATTTAGGTTTAGACTTAAATGTAAACAAAACAAAGTTTTGAGTTTTTTCTTAAAATTGTATTCATTGGATGAATTTTTGTGCATTAAGTATTTTACCACTGATTTCTATCTTAATTTTAGAAGTACATCCACAGGGGGAAAAATTCTGGACAGCGAATGTTTGCTAACTTTCACTATGGGTAGTATTCCACATATTTTCTTGTACACGTAGAACAGTGCCTCTCATATTGTAAGTGTTTAATAAATGCTGGCCATTATAACTGCTGTTGTTATTTCCCCTACAATCACTAGAGGGGAAAATTACTTGAGTAACAACTAAGTACCATTAACATCATTACAACTCAAGCACTTTATAATTACATTAGTTAATTTGATTATAATCCAATGAGGTATGTAGCATTACCGTTCCTGTTTTACACGAGAAAACTAAGAATCAGAGGAGTAATTTCCCCAAAGTCATACAACTAATATACAGGTTTATGCTAAAATGTGAGCCCTTCTTCTGAAACTAAAACCTTCTAAACTCTGTACTACACTGGTATTAGTAACCATGTCTTCAGATTTTCCATAAAATCTACTAACTGGGAAATCACCATGGAAACATAAAACCAATATTTCTCTTATTTATCAAACTCCATAAAGTCAGTAAGGTATTTTAATCTATTTAAATGGTTGCTTTATACTTATATTAAATAAAGTCCAATAAGAGTTTCAGTATTATTTAAGGATAAACTTTCAGCATCTAAAATTGAAGAATGCAGAACTCAAGATCCCTTGTGTGAAAGTAGGATCACTGTCATCACTCATTAAATGTACTAATAAAAAATAAATATTTGTAAAGAAATGATTACTTGTATAGCACTCCATTTAGTATAGAATTTTATATAATTCAAGATATATTGGCCTACTGCTTTTTTTAACCCTTCAAAAAGCAATGGATTTGTTTCTTTCCTTTATAAGTTAGCAACAACAGCACTTAACTTTCCCTGTAGATCTTAAAATTTGACTGCCTAATATCACCTTTTTAATATTTATAACAGCAACCCACCCTATCACAATATATCAAGATATCAAGCTCAATAATACAGCACCTGTAGCTACCTCTCCCTAGTTAGGGAGCTTTTAGCTGCTATGTAAGAAGACACTTATGTGCCTAATTTAATTCAAAAATGTCATCCCTAAAAAACTGGTATCCAGCCAGGCATAGTGGTGAATGCCTGTAATCTCAGTACTTTAGGAGGCTGAGGCAGGCAGATTGCTTGAGGCCAGGAGTTCAAAACCAGCCTGGTCAATATTTGAAGAGGATGCTTGAATTACTAGACTCCCAACTCCTATCTCTCTTTAAACTGGAATTTGTGTTAATGTTTTCTATCAACTTTTGTATAAGACTTGATTTAAAGAAAGGGTTCTTTGGCTAAATATAGTTGCCAACTATTGTTATAGAAGGCCATGGGAAATTTCTGAAGGATTCTAGGCTGTGATCTGTCTGGAAATCATATATATAAACTGTAACTGCCTAATTAAAGTAAATACAAGAGGTCATTCTGGCTACAGTGTGATAGCTCATTTAAATCTTCAGCGGAATTCTAACCAAGGTTTAATACAATTTCATCTTTAAGTAAAAAGATACAATGATGTATTAACTATTTTAAAAGAACTGGATTATAACAGTTTTACTTAATATGCTAGAGTATTATATCAAAATTTACTTTTACATTAGAGTATATATTAAACATTTACTTTCTGTAGATGTACATTCTAGCCATATATTTTCTATTTCTACTGATTACTATGTTAAATCCTACAAGTTATTTGAATTATATGATAGCCACAAACCCTAAGTCATAGAAAAATACATAATGGAAATAATATTATTTTAGGAAGACCAAAAAGTGTATTAACAATTGAACTCAGTGATTGTTTTCTAAGAAGAATTACATGATTTGGTCTATGGTTTTAAAATGTTTTTGGTTGTTATACTGTGTTGTTTTGAAGAAAAAGTGGTTAGAACAAAGCTACCACTGGCAATAACCATTGAGTAAGATTTCTAAAAGGGTTTCTAAAGGGTTGTTACCAGCTTTCCCATAGTATGATAAACCATGAAAGTTATTTTTTAACATATCTGAGTGAAATATATGTTTTAACCACTCTTCACTTATATTAATTAAAGAAAAAGAGAGTGAAGCTGAGTAATACAGAGTTGTTAAAACAAAGATTAAGGCTCAAAACTAAAACAACCACAGGTTCAGCAACAGTTGGAAGCATATTCAAAGTACTGGTGGGACAAGGCAGAGGGATGGACTCAAGCCCCTGGGCAATTTCTTGAGGAACTGTTCTTAGGAAAACCCCTGTGTTTTTTCAGGCAGTTATAGTTGAAAAATAAATATATATTCCAGGGAAGTAACATAGCAAAACATAGCATTTTATAGGTTTGCTTCAAATGGAATTTTCCCGTATAAGGGTGTATACGTATATATTTACATGAATATATACATATTCAGTAAATATTTTGGTTACAAAGAGCTTGCTATATAATTAGTATAATTGACACTTCTGATCCCTCAGTAACCAACCCATTCAACCTGAAGAAAAACATGGTTGTTCTAACCTTCCAAATGAGCGAGATCGCCATCTAGTGGTGATGCCTTAAAATGTCAGGAATATGGCTTCTGGAGCCTAGAAAATGCTCTGTGCAATGTGGTAGACATTGACTACACATTCTAGAACATTCAAATTTTCTTATACAACAAACAGCATAATACACTGAATAATCTTTTTCTTTTATACTAAAAAAACCTCTAGAACAAGAGAGAAAAGCATCAACCAGACATATGGCTCCCAGAGATAACTATTTTCAACCCTACTAATCAAACTAGGGAAGACAGCTGCAGATGTTAAAATGTAAAGTCACACCAAATTTGGCCAATGTGGCTAACTAGAAAGCAGACTAATTCTTTCTATACATTATATAATGAAAAAGATAAGTTACTGCAGATTTTGTTATTGGTCAAACTATTTGTTCCACCTCCCAGAGGGGAAAGTATATTCTTCTGTTCCACTGATATCAAATTTGACAACATAAATTGGTAGTACCCTTTTTGGAAAGAGGATTATATATTCCCCATCCTGTCAAAATCAGAAACGCTCAAGTTACTTGCTTTGGCCAATGAAATGTGACTAGAAGTAAAATGTCACTTCCTAGCAGAGAAAAGAACAGCAATGTCCCATAGACACCTTTACCACAAGAGCAACAGCATTCCAGAAAAAGAACACTCTATCAGCCTCATTCATAGAGTATGGACATATGAAGCAGAAGCACACAGCTGACCCATGATGTATATGCACACTGTATGAGAAATCACTTGCTGTTGTAAGGCCACTGTTTAGAGTCATTTGTCACAGCAACATAAGAGAGGGTATCTTAACCCATTTTTCTATATTTGGCAATTTACTCTAATATTTATACAACTATGAAGTCATGAGGAGACACTTTAGAAAAATCAGTGTCTAGGCTCATTTAATATTGGATCATTTGGGGAAGAAACGAAGTTTAATTGAATATTAAAATCACAGCAGGTCCACTGGCAAGAGGGCGGAATAGGAACAGCTCTGGTGTGCAGCTCCCAGTGATACTGACTCAGAAGGCAGGTGATTTCTGCATTTACGATTTAGGTACCCAGTTTATCTCATTGAGACTGGTTGGATAGTTGGTACAGCCCACAGAGAGCAAGTCGAAGCAGGGTGGTGTGTCGCCTCACCTAGGAAGCAGACGGGGTCAGGGGATTTCACTCCCCTAGCCAAGGGAAGCCAATAGAGGCTGTACTGGGAAGAACAGTGCATTCCAGCTGAGACACTGTGCTTTTCCCATGGTCTTCACAACCGGCAGACCAGGAGATTCCCTCCAGTGCCTATGCCACCAGGGCCCTGGGTTTCAAGCACAAAACTGGGTGGCTATTTGGGCAGACATCGAGCTAGTGGCAGGAGTTTTTTTTAATACAGCAGTGGCACCTGGAATGCCAGTGACACAGAACTGTTCACTCCCCTGATAAGGGGGCTGAAGCCAGGGAGCCAAGTGATCTGGCTCAGTGGTTCCCACCCTCACAGAGCCCAGCAAGCTAAGATCCACTGGCTTGAAATTCTCACTACCAGCACAGCAGTCTGAGGTCAACCTGGGACACTTAAGCTTGGTAGGGAGAGGGGCATCCGCCTTTGGGGAGGCTTGAGTAGGTGGTTTTACCCTTACAGTGTAAACAAAGCTGCCAGGAAGTTCAAACTGGGTGGAGCCCACTGCAGCTAAGAAAGGCCACTGCCATCACCTTCCCTGTGTAGATTCCTCCTATCTGAGCAAGGCATCTCTGAAAAAAAAGGCAGTAGTCCCAGTCAGGGACTTATAGATAAAACCCCCATCTCCCTGGGACAGAGCACCTGGAGGAAGGGGTGGCTATAGTCACAGCCTCAGCAGACTTAAACACCCCTGCCTGGTAGCTCTGAAAGGAGCAGTGGATCTCCCAGCACAGCATTCAAGCTCTGATAAGGGACAGACTGCTTCCTCAAGTGGCTCCCTGACCCCCGTGTATCCTGACTGGGAGACACCTCTTAGTAGGGGCCAATGGACATCTCATACAGGAGAGCTCTGGCTGGCATCTGGAGGGTACTGCTCTGGAAAGAAACTTCCAGAGGAAGGAACAGTCAGCAATCTTTGCTGTTCTGCAGCCTCCACTGGTGACACCCAGGCAAGCGGGGTCTGGAGTGGACCTCTAGCAAACTCCAGCAGGCCTGCAGCACAGGGGCATGACTGTTAAAAAGAAAAGTAACAAACAGGAGTAATATCAACAACAACAAAAAGGACGTCCACTCAGAGATCCCATCTGGAGGTCACCAACATCAAAGACCAAAGGTAGACAAATCTACAAAGATGGGGATAAACCAGCACAAAAAGGCTCAAAATTCCAAAAACCAGAATGCCTCTTCTCCTCCAAAGGATCATAACTCCTCGCCAGCAAGGGAACTAAACTGGACAGAGAATAAATCTGATGAATTGACAGATGTAGGCTTCATAAGATGGGTAATAACAAACTCCTCTGAGCTAAAGAAGCATGTTCTAATCCAGTGCAAGGAAGTTAAGAACCTTGAAAAAAGGTGAGATGAATTGTTAACTAGAATAACCAATTTAGAGAAGAACATAAATGATCTGATAAAGCTGAAAAACACAGAACAAGAACTTTGTGAAGCATATACAAGAATCAATGGCTGAATCAATCAAGCGGAAGAAAGGATATCAGAGATGGAAGATCAACTCAATGATATAAAGTGAGTAGATAAGATTAGAGAAAAAAGAGAGCAAAGAAATGAACAAAGCCTCCAAGAAATATGGTATTATGTGAAAATACCAAATCTACATTTGATTGGTGTGCCTGAAAGTAATGGGGAGAATGAAACCAAGTTGGAAAACACTCTTCAGGATATAATCCAGAGAACTTCCCTAACCTATCAAGGCAAGCCAACATTCAAATTCAGGAAATCCAGAAAACATCACAAAGATACTTCTCAAGAAGAGCACCCCAAGACACATAATCTTCAGACTCACCAAGGTTGAAATGAAGGAAAAAATGTTAAGGAGAGCCAGAGAGAAAGGTCAGGTTACCCACAAAGGGAATCCCATCAGACTAACAGTGGACTCTCAGCAGAAACCCTACAAGCCAGAAGAGCATGGTGGCCAATATTCAACATTCTTAAAGAATTTTCAACCAGAATTTCATATCCAGCCAAACTAAGCTTCATAAGCAAAGGAGAAATGAAATCCTTTACAGACAAGAAAATGCTGAGAGACTCTGTCATTACCAGGCCTGCCTTACAAGAGCTCCTGAAGGAAGCATCAAACATGGAAAGAAACAACCAGTACCAGCCACTGCAAAAACATATCAAATTATAAAGACCATCAGTGCTATGAAGAAACTGCATCAACTCACAGGCAAAATAACCAGCTATCATCATAACGTCAGGATCAAATTCACATGTAACAATATTAACCTTAAATGTAAATGGGCTAAATGCCCCAATCAAAAGACACAGACTGGCATATTGGATAGAGTCAAGACCCATCAGTGTGCTGTATTCAGGAGACCCATCTCACGTGCAAAGACACACATAGGCTCAAAATAAAGGGATGGAAGAAGATTTTCCAAGAAAATGGGAAGCAAAAAAAAAGCAGGGATTGTAATCCTAGTCTCTGATTGCAAAATTAAAACAGACTTTAAACCAAAGATCAAAAGAGACAAAGAAGGGCATGACATTACGTAAAGAGATCAACACAAGAAGAAGAGCTAACTATCCTAAACATATATGCACCCAATACAGGAGCAACCAGATTCATATTGCAAGTTCTTAGAGACCTACAAAGAGAATTAGACTCCCACAAAATAACAGTGGGAGACTTTAACACCACTGTCAATATTAGACAGATCAACAAGACAGAAAATTAATGAGGATGTTCATGACTTGAACTCAGCTCTGGACCAAGCAAACCTAATAGACATTTATAGAACTCTCCACCCCATATCAACAGAATATACATTGTTCTCAGCACCACATCACACTTATTCTAAAATTGAACACATAATTGGAAGTAAAATACTCCTCAGCAAATGCAAAAGAATGGAAATTATAACAAACAGTCTTTCAGACCACATGGCAATCAAATTAAAACTCAGGATTAAGAAACTCACTCAAAACTGCACAACTACTTGGAAACTGAATAAACTGCTCCTGAATGACTACTGGGTAAATAACAAAATTAAGGCAGAAATAAAAAACATCTTTGAAACCAGTGAGAACAAAGACACAGTGTACCAGAATCTCTGAGACACATTTAAAGCAGTATGTAGAGGGAAATTTATAGCACTAACTGCCCAAAAGAGAAATCAGGAAACATCTAAAATTGACACCCTAACATCACAATTAAAAGAATTAGAGAAGCAAGAGCAAACAAATTCAAAAGCCAGCAGAAGATAAGAAATAACTAAGATCAGAGCAGAACTGAAGGAGGCAGAGACATGAAAAACCCTTTAAAAAAAATCAATGAATCCAGAAGCTGGTCTTTTGAAAAGATCAACAAAATAGATAGACCGCTAATAAAGAAAAACAGAGAGAAGAATCCAATAGACACAATAAAAAATGATAAAGAGGATGGCACCACCGATCCCAAAGAAATACAAACTACCATCAAAGTATACTATAAACATCTCTATGTGAATAAACTAGAAAATCTAGAAGAAATGGATAAATTCCTGGACATCTACACCCTCCCAAGACGGAACCAGAAAGAAGTCAAATCCTTGAACAGACCAGTAACAAGTTCTGAAATTGAGGCAGTAATTAACAGCCTACCAACAAAAAAAAGTACAGGACCAGATGGGTTCACAGCAGAATTCTACCAGAGGTACAAAGAGTAGCTGGTACCATTCCTCCTGAAACTATTCCAAGCAATAGAAAAAGAGGGACTCCTCCCTAGCTCATTTTATGAGGCCAGCATCATTCTGATACCAAAACCTGGCAAAGACACAATTTTAAAAAAAAGAAAATTTCAGGCCAATTTCCTTGATGAATATTGATGTAAAAATCCTCAATAAAATACTGGCAAACCAAATCCAGCAGCATATCAAAAAGGTTATCCACCACGATCAAGTCAGCTTCATTACTGAGATGCAAGGCTGGTTCAACCTATGCAAATCAATAAACATAACCCATCACATAAACAGAACCAATGACAAAAACCACAATTATTGCAATAGATGCGGAAAAGCCTTAGACAAAATTCAACAGCCCTTCATGCTAAAAACTCTCAATAAACTAGCTAACGATGGAACATATCACAAAATAATAAGAGCTATTTATGACAATCCCAGAGCCAATATCATACTGAATGGGCAAAAACTGGAAGCATTCCATTTGAAAACTGGCACAAGACAAGGATGCCCTCTCACCCCTCCTATTCAACATAGTATTAAGAGAAAGAAATAAAGGGTATTCAAATAGGAAGGGAGAAAGTCAAATTGTCTCTGTTTAAAGATGACATGACTGTATATTTAGAAGACCCCATCGTCTCAGCTCAAAGTCTCCTTAAGCCAATAAGCAACTTCAGCAAAGTCTCAGGATACAAAATCAATGGGCAGAAATCACAAGCATTCCTACACACCAATAACAGACAAACAGAGAGCCAAATCCTGAGCAAACACCCATTCACAATTGCTACAAAGAGAATAAAATACCTAGGAATACAACTTACAAGGGATGTGAAGGACCTCTTCAAGGAGAACTACAAACTACTGCTCAAGAAAATAAGAGAGGACACAAACAGATGGAAAAACATTCCATGCTCATGGATAGGAAGAAGCAATATCGATAAAATGGCCATACCACCCTAAGTAACTTATAGATTCAATGCTATCCCCATCAAGCTACCTTGACTTTCTTCACAGAATTGGAAAAAACAACCTTAAATTTCATATGGAACCAAAAAGGAACCCACATAGCCAAGACAATCCTAAACGAAAAGAACAGGAATGTGGATGAACCTGGAAACCATCATTCTCAGCAGACTAACACAGGAACATTAAGTCAAACACCGCACGTTCTCACTCATTAGTGGGAGTTGAACAATGAGAACACATGGACACAGGGAGGGGAGCATCATACACTGGGGCCTGTCTGGGGTAGGGGGGCTAGGGGAGGGATAGCATTAGGAGAAATACCTAATGAAGATGATGGGTTATTGGATGCAGCAAACCACTATGGGACGTGTATACCTATGTAACAAACTTGCACATTCTGCACTTGTACCCCAGAACTTAAACTATAATTTTTAAAAAATCACAGCAAGTCATTTGAGACTTAAGTCAGTATGAAGATATAAGGACATAACAGATTGTGCCATTGCACTCCAGCCTGACAACAAAAGAGAAACTCCATCTTAAAAAAAAAAAAATGTAACTGACAGAAGCTTCGTAAGCTCAACTTTCATCACAAAATCTGAGTTTAGATACAGGGTTTCATAACAATAGTAATTAAAATTGATTTTTAATGTGATCTAGTAAACAAAGATAGGAAATTGCTCAGTTATATAACTTTTTATCAAATGGTAAATACAAATACATCTAATATGCAACTAAATTTAATCACTATCATTTATTCAACTCTTTGGTGTGGGGGAAGATTTCAGTGACCTGTTTCCCTCTAGAGAATAAACAGGGCTTTAGTATTTCTTAAGCTTATAGTCACATCATAATACATATCCACCTGATTCCCAGGATTTTGTCAAACCCTCTCCCCAATTAAAGTTTCTGTTTTTAAGACTTTTAGCCACGACACAGCTTAGAAACCCTAAATCAACATTCTTCACTGATAAATGATTTTCTAAATTCCACAAGGACTCTATGTTCTGTCACAGGACATAGATCAGAAACAGATGAATTCTGTTTCCATCACAGATATAATCTTGATGATTTTGGTTTGCTTTGATACTCTGACTTTACTCCTAAAATAAGATAAAACCACCATAAAGTAGCATCCTGTTTCATCTATCATAGTGATTTTCCTTGTTGGTACTCTTAACAATAATCCTTGTAGAGTGCATATACCTCCCTGACCACATTTTGGCAACTGGCCAGACTTTTGCTAGCAAAAGATAAAACTGACAAATATGCTTTACCCTTTGCAGTTTCAGACATTCTAATTTTATCAAGGTTAATACTACTTCATATATTTTCTGGACTAAAACATAGAAAATAATACTTTCCAGAACTCCATAAGATCAAAGCATTATAAAGTCATATTTACTGGGTAGCCTCTTCATTGTGAATAT
This sequence comes from Cacajao melanocephalus, assembly GCA_963573385.1. Classification (NCBI taxonomy): domain Eukaryota; kingdom Metazoa; phylum Chordata; class Mammalia; order Primates; family Pitheciidae; genus Cacajao; species Cacajao melanocephalus. The sequence continues at coordinate 6,052 of CAUYLG010031193.1, read as the reverse complement.
ATTAAAATAAAATGTAATTTGTTAAGATGAATAAATAATGGTGTTTTCTGAAATAACATCTTATAGTGATGTGATGTAACAGTGCAATATTACTAAACTTCCAAATAAAACTTGAGCGTGTTAATTAAATGTTTTCTATAAACAGAAAGGTATAATGATTTAGAATACATATCCCCACATGGGGTAAAATTACCTCTGAAATGAATTAAACACTGCCACTTAATCATGGTGAAAATATGAACATATAATGAGATAATTACCTCCAAAGACTGAGACATTTAAATTTATGCTCATTCCACTACAAATGTAATATTCTAAAGTTGGTTACTATGATTGACTACAATTAAATATTTCTGAAACAAAACCATCGCTAAGTCTCAGATTAATGAGAACTAAAATAATCATGCTCAAAAAGTGAATAAATTTTAGTTAGTCCTTTAGATTATAATGTACTATTTATTACTTTAAAATTGGGCCCACTGAAACAACAAGTATTTTCATAGTTAAACTATATACTCTGGGTCATTTTTATAGTGCATTCAAAGAAAATAATTTTTCTAAAAGAGAAAAATCTTACTACGATATTGTCATTCTCAATAAACATCTCTGGGTTCAGGTCCTTGCTCCACTAATTATTAGCTCTGCAACTTGGGCTAAGTTAAATTATCTGTGCCTTTGTTTCCTCATATGCAAATGATGGGTAATAATAGTTATTTTAAAAATTGTTTTAAAAATTAGATGAGAAATTATCTGCAAATTATTTAGCCAAGTGCCAAGGAAATAAATCCTAGCTATTTTTATCTAATGCAAGGACAAATGCCAACAAAATTTACATAGTCTTTTAAGCCTCAACATTGGAGGCCTATAAGTTTACAAAGAACCCTCATTGTAGTTAATAATAAAACAAACCACTAAAGCAAATACAAGTCATAAGATAATAAAATTGCATATTTGTATTAATAAAGTATTTTGGCCTATTACCAATTCAATTCAACTAATTATAGAGAAAATTATTTAAAGAAATGAAAGACTTATTCAACAACAACAAAAATCAACTTCAGTCACAGATTTTAAGTGGAATAACATAAATGAATATCATTTACAAAATTCCAAATAGTTTATATATATTTGAACACTTTAGTTTCCAGATAGAAATGTATAAAGCCATGTACTACAGAAGGTTTCAGTCAACATTGGACCATGTATACTATGATAGTCTCATAAGATTATAATGAGACCGGGTGCAGTGACTCATGCCTGTAATCCCAGCACTTTGGGAGGCTGAGGCAGACAGATTACGTGAGGTCAGGAGTTCGAGACCAGCCTGGTCAACATGGTGAAACCCCATCTCTACTAAAAAGCACAAAAAAAATTAGCCAGGCATGATGGTGTGTGCCCGTAATCCCAGCTACTCAGGAGGCTAAGGCGGGAGAATCACTTGATCCTGGAAGATGGAGGTCGCAGTGAGCCGAGACTGCACCACTGCACTCCAGCCTGGGCAACAGAGCAGAACTCGGTCTCAAAAAAAAAAAAAAAAAAAAAGATTATAATGAAGCCGAAAATTTCCTATCACCTAGTAATGTCTTGATGATCCTAATCCCGTGCAGACCTAGGCTAACTTGTATATTCATGTCTTAGCTTTTACCGAAAAAGTTTTAAAGATTAAAAAGGGATTTCAAAAAGAGAAAATGACTTACTGAATAAGAACATAAAGAAAATGTTTTTGTACAGCTTTACATTATGTTTGTGCTTTAGGCTAAGTGTTGCAAAGAAGTCAAAGTATACAGTGCTTATAAAGGCTACAGTAGTATTCAGTAACATCCTGCGTCTTCACATTTACTCACCACTCATTCACTGAGTCACTTAGAGCAACTTCCAGTCCCTCAAGCCCCATTCATGGTAAGTGCTCTACACAGGTATATGATTTTTATCTTCTCTACAACATTTCTACTGAACTTTTTTTCTGTTCAGATAACACAAATCCTTACCATTGTGTTACAACTGCCGACAGCATTCTGTACAGTAACATTCTGCACAGGTTTGTAGCTTAGAAGCAATAGGCTTTATCATAGAGCCTATGTGTGTAGAAAGCTATGTATCCAGGTCTGTGTAAGTATATTATATGATGTTTGCACAACAAAATTGTCTGACATATTTCTCAGAGCACAGCCCCAGCCTTAAAGGACACATGATTGTATTTCAGATGAAAATGCAACCTCATTTAAGGAAGGCACACCAAGGGATCAAATGCCAACCACAGCTGGATAAAGTCAAATTAAAGCAGAAAGGGATTTGACTTGTATCTTACCATTTAAATGCCCACTGTAGATTTATTTGGCATTTCTATGGCATTTCACACCAAAAGTTTAAAAAATAAAATTCTGTATAGACTTAACTTTAGCAAAAAGAAAAAGAAGATCATGGGAAAAGTTGATTGAATTGAAAAATAAAGACACCCTAAGGAAAATTCCTTGTAAGTAGTACTTCTTCACTCAAAAAAAAAAAAAAAAAAAAAAAAAGATAGAAAGAAGAAACGGAAGAAAAAAAAGTAGGAGGCTGAAGCAGGGGACAAAAAGGAAATCAAAACCAAAATACTCAAACACCCTCTAACTATAAGGGACTTCGATATCGCAACAAAACCAAAGAAAGAAACAAACCAAGAAAGGTCATACACATTGATATTCAGTCTATCAGGAAAATATGATTACAAACATTTTTTAAAAGGCAGTTTTGTAAGCCTATTGATTCCTTTTGCACATTTCAAGGTAAAGTAGTTACTTTGTAGTTGACTCAATAATATTACAAAGAACTGTCAGGAGTCTGAATTTAATAAGAACCCTCTCTGTTTTTTTAAAGAAAAACTAAAGACAAGTTAAAGCTCAAAACTAACTGAAACAAATGATATGCGAGTACATATGCTTAACATGTAATCCACTTATGCAATAATCCCATCTTTCTTCGAAAGCATTGACTTATATCTTTCCTATTGCAATATAAATTCCAAGGTCATAGTCAAAGATATTTATTAGTATAATTACAACGTAGAAAAAAAATACCAGTAAACCTCCAGTTCTAGGTTTCATAGATTAATAGAATTAGAAGATTAAGAATGTATCAAGTGTGTTTTAATTATATATATATATAGAATTATATATATCATATAGAATTATATATCATATATATATATCATATATATAATTATATATGATATAATTATATATGATATATAATTATATATAATTATATATATATTTATATATAATTATATATATGATATATATATGATATATAATTCTATATGATATATATATATATATATCCAAAGAGACACCTGTATATCCAAAGAGGCACCTCATAAAGGAGAGCTCAGGCTGACATCTGGTGGGTGTCCTTCTGGGACGGAGATAACAGAAGAAGAAACTGGCAGCAACCCTTACTGTTCTGCAGGTGATCCCCAGGGAAGCAGTGTCTGGAGTGGACCTCCAGCAGTCCTGCAGCAGAGGGGCCTGACTTATATATATAATATATTTATATATTATATATATATAAATATATTATATATATAATATATAAATATATTATATATATTATATATATATTATATATTATATATAATTATATATATATAATTTTAAGTGCAATACATATTATTGCACTTAAAGTTCTGGGGTACACGTGCAGAAGATGTAGGATTGTTGCATAGGTGCATACACAGCAATGTGGTTTGCTGCCTCCATCCCCGGTCACCTATATCTGGCATTTCTCCCCATGTTATCCCTCCCCAACCTCCCTACTCCCCCACAACAGACTCCAGTGTGTGATGCTTCCCTCCCCGTGTCCATGTGTTCCCACTGTTCAACACCCACCTATGAGTGAGAACATGCAGTGTTTGACTTTCTGTTCTTGTGTCAGTTTGCTGAGAATGATGGTTTCCAGATTCATCCATGTCCCTACAAAGAACATGAATTCATCGTCTTTTATGGCTGCATAATATTCCATGGTGTATATGTGCCACATTTTCCTTGTCCAGTCTATCATCAATGGGCATTTGGGTTGCTTTAAGGTCTGTGCTATTGTAAACAGTGCTGCAATGAACATATGTCTTTATAAAAGAACAATTTATAATCCTTTGGATATATACCCAGTAATGGGATTGCCAGATCAAATGGAATTTCTATTTCTAGGTCCTTGTGGAATCGCCATACTGTCTTCCACAATGATTGAACTAATTTACACTCCCACCAACAGTGTAAAAGTGTTCCTATTTCTTCACATCCTCTTCAGCATCATCTGTTGTCTCCAGATTTTTTAATGATGGCCATTCTAACTGGTCTGAGATGGTATCTCAATGTGGTTTTGATTTGCATTTCTCTAATGACCAGAGATGATGAGCATTTTTTCATATGTTTGTTGGCATCATACATGTCTTCTTTTGAAAAGTGACTGTTCATGTCCTTCACCCACTTTTGAATGGGTTTATTTCTTGTAAATCTGTTTTAGTTCTTTGCAGATTCTGGATATTAGCCCTTTGTCAGATGGGTAGATTATTTCCATTTCTTGCCTGATTGCTCTGGCTAGAACTTCCAATACTATATTGAATAGGAGTGGTGAGAGACGGCATCCTTGTCTAGTGCCAGATTTCAAAGGGAATGCTTCCAGTTTTTGCCCATTCAGTATGATATTGGCTGTGGGTCTGTCGTAAATAGCTTTTATTATTTTGAGATACGTTCCATCAATACCTAGTTTATTGAGAATGTTTAGCATAAAGGGCTGCTGAATTTTGTCAAAGGCCTTCTCTGCATCTATTGAGATAATTGTGGTTTTTGTCTTTGGTTCTGTTTATATGGTGGATTATGTTTATAGACTTGTGTATGTTGAACCAGCCTTGTATCCCCGGGATGAAGCCTACTTGATCGTGATGGATAAGCTTTTTGATGTGCTGTTGCAAGCGGTTTGCCAGTATTTTATTGAAGATTTTGGCATCTATGTTCATCATGGATATTGGCCTGAAGTTTTCCTTTCTTGTTGAGTCTCTGCCGGGTTTTGGTATCAGGATGATGTTGGTCTCATAAAATGATTTGGGAAGGATTCCCTCTTTTTGTATTGTTTGGAATAGTTTCAGGAGTGGTACCAGCTCCCATTTGTATGTCTGGTAGAATTCGGCTGTGAACCCATCTGGATCTGGGCTTTATTTTGGTTAGTAGACTATTAATTGCTGCCTCAACTTCAGCCCTTCTTATTGGTCTATTCAGGGTTTCAATTTCTTCCTGGTTTAGGCTTGGGAGGGTGGAAGTGTCCAGGAATTTATCCATTTCTTCCAGGTTTACTGGTTTATGTGCATAGAGTTGTTTGTAGTAATTGCTAATGGTAGTTTGTATTTCTGTGGAATCAGTGGTGATATCCCCTTTATTGTTTTTTATTGCATCTATTTGATTCTTCTCTCTTCTCTTCTTTATTAATCTGGCTAGTGGTCTATTTTATTGATCTTTTCAAAAAGCCAGCTCCTAGATTTATTGATTTTTTGAGGGGTTTTTTGTGTCTCTATCTCCTTCAGTTCTGCTCTGATCTTAGTTATTTCTAGTCTTCTGCTAGCTTTTGAGTTTTTTTGATCCTGCTCCTCTAGCTCTTTCAATTTTGATGATAGAGTGTCGATTTTAGATCTTTCCTTGCCTCTCATGTGGGCGTTTATTGCTATAAATTTCCCTCTAGACACTGCTTTAAATGTGTCCCAGAGATTCTGGTATGTTGTGTCTTTGTTCTCATTGGTTTTGAAGAACATCTTTATTTCTGCCTTCATTTCATTGTTTATCCAGTCAACATTCAAGAGCCAGTTGTTCAGTTTCCCTGAAGCTGTGCGGTTCTGAGTTAGTTTCTGAATTCTGAGTTCTAACTTGATTGCACCGTGGTCTGAGAGACTGTTTGTTATGATTTCTGTTCTTTTGCATTTGCTGAGGAGTGATTTACTTTCAATTATGTGGTCAATTTTAGAGTAGGTGTGATGTGGTGCTGAGAAGAATATATATTCTGTGGATTTGGGGTGGAGAGTTCTGTA
>CAUYLG010031191.1:0-18099 GCA_963573385.1 Cacajao melanocephalus | reverse complement strand
ATATGTGTACTGAATAAACATGCATATTACATACAACCTATGTTCACTCTGGGGCCAAGACTTAACTTTTATTTTTCTGTATGCATTTTTTTGTTTTGGCTTCCAACATAAAAACTTTTTATTAGGTATATAATTTTTTTTTACTTTATACTTTAAGAAGGTGCAGGTTTGTTACTTAGGTATGCATGTGCCATGGTGGTTTGCTGCACCCATCAACCTGTCATCTACATTAGGTATTTCTCCTAATACTATCCCTCCCTGAGCTCCCCACTTCCCAACAGGCCCTGGTGTGTGACATTCCCCTCCCTGTGTTCTCATTGTTAAGCTCCCACTTATGAGTGAGAACATGCAGTGTTTGGTTTTCTGTTCTTGTGTTAGTTTGCCGAGAATGATGGTTTCCAGTTTTATCTGTGTCCCTGCAAAGGACATGAACTGATCCTTTTTATGGCTGCATAGTATTCCATGGGGTATATGTGCCACATTTTCTTTATCCAGCCTATCATTGATGGGCATTTGGGTTAGTTCCAAGTCTTTGCTATTGTGAACGGTGCCACAGTAAACATACGTGTGCATGTATCTTCATAGTAGAATGATTTATACTCCTTTGAGTATATACCCAATAATGGGATTGCTGGGTCAAATGATATTTCTAGTTCTAGATCTTTGAGGAATCGCCACACTGCCTTCCACAGTGGTTGAACTAATTTACACTCACACTCCCACCAGCAGTGTAAAAGCATTTCTATTTCTCCACATCCTCTCCAGCATCTGTTGTTTCCTGACTTTTTAATGATCGTCATTCTAACTGGTATGAGATAGTATCTCATTGTGGTTTTGATTTGCATTTCTCTAATGACCAGTGATGATGAGCTTTTTTTCATATGTTTGTTGGCTGCATAAATGTCTTCTCTCGAGAAGTGTCTGTTCATATCCTTCACTCACTTTTTAATGGGGTTGATTATTTTTTTTTTGTAAATTTGTTTAAGTTATTTGTAGATTCTGGATATTAGCCCTTTGTCAGATGTATAGATTGCAAAAATTTTCTTACACTCCGTAGGTTGCCTGTTTACTCTGATGATAGTTTCTTTTGCTGCGCAGATGATCTTTAGTTTAATTAGATCCCATTTGTCAATTTTGGCTTTTGTTCCATTGCTTTTGGTGTTTTAGTCATGAAGTCTTTGCCCGTGCCTATGTCCTGAATAGTACTGTCTAATTTTCTTCTGGGTTTTTATGGTTTTATGTCTTACGTAAGTCTTTAATCTATCTTGAGTTAATTTTGTATAAAGTGTAAGGAAGGGATCAGTTTCAGCTTTCTGCATATGGCTAGCCAATTTCCCCAACACCATTTATTAATAGGGAGTCCTTTCCTCATTGCTTGTTTTGTCAGGTTTGTCAAAATCAGATGGTTGTAGATGTGTAGTGTTATTTCTGAGGCCTCTGTTCTGTTTCATTGGTACCAGTACCATGCTGTTTTGGTTACTGTAGCCTTGTAGTATAGTTTGAAGTCAGGTAGTGTGATGCCCCCAGCTTTGTACTTTTTGCTTAGGATTGTCTTGGCTATGTGGGCTCTTTTTTGGTTCCATATGAATTTTAAAGTCGTTTTTTCTAATTCTGTGAAGAAAGTCAATGGTAGCTTAATGGGGATTGCACTGAATCTATAGATTACTTTGTGTAGTATGGTCATTTTCACAATATTGATTCCTTCTATTCATGAGTATGGAGTGTTTTTTCATTTGTTTTTGTTCTCTTATTTCCTTGAGTAGTGGTTTGTAGTTCTTTTTGAAGAGGTTCTTCCTGTCCCTTTTAAGTTGTATTCCTAGGTATTTTATTCTCTTTGTAGCAATTGTGAATGAGAGTTTACTTATGATTTGTCTCTCTGTCTATTATTGGTGTATAGGAATGCTTATGATTTTTGCACATTTACTTTGCATTGTGAGACTGCTGAAGTTGCTTATCAGCTTAAGGAGATTATGGGCTGAGATGATGGGCTTTTCTATATATACTATCATGTCATCTGCAAACAGAGACTATTTGACTTCCTTTCTTCCTATTTGAATACAGTTTAGTTTTTGAATAGGAGTGGTGAGAGAGACTGTCCTTGTTTAGTGTTGTTTTTTATTCGAAAGTTTGCAGCTCCTATTTAATTGTGTATATCAATCTTTTTCAATAAAAATTTCAGGATTTTTTATCATGCCAAAAAGGCTTTCCTTACCCTAAGAGTATAAGCACATTCTATATTAAATATTTCTTCAAAGTGTCATTATAGAAAGAATTGCTTTATTATATGAAACTCATTTGATTTGCCCAATCATTTGATTTGCCCAATTACACTATTTTAATCATAACACTTTAAATCTATGGAAATCACACTGTAAGATAATTGGTAATAGTTATGGTATTAAAATGTTTATATAAGATATTAAACTGTTTATATAAGATTTAAATTATCTTTTTCACATAAGTATATATTGTTAAGGATATACCCATACATACACATACACCCACATGCATGCTCCGGTGAATTTGTAAAATGCTGAAAAGATAAAAGAGGAAAATGATGATCTGCTTTAATCTGCTACCCAGAAATCAGGTTCATATCTTGGCAGATACTCATTCAGCACATTCTTTATGGATGTATATATAATTTTGGCATTTGTGCATATTTTATATAATGTTTTATATTCTGTATAGTGATTATTTTTCTGTAATTAATTTTTTCCAAAACTGTTATTTTAATATCTATAACTTAAATCATCACTTGGATGTACAGTAATTTATTTGACATATTCTTTATTGTCATTTAGATAGCTTAAAATACATTTCAAGTAATACAGAACACTTTGGGAAAGAGGTTTGTACCTTAATCTTTAAAAAACTTAATTATAATTTCCTGTAGAGATCTTGATGTGGGTTGGCTTTGTATCCCCACCCAAATCTCATCTCAAATTGTAATTCTTACCTGTCCAGGGAAGATACCTATAATCCCCAGTTGTCAAGGGAGGGAAGTGATTGGATCATGGGGTAGTTTTCCCCATGCTGTTCTCTTGATAATGAGTGTGTTCTAATGAGATCTGATGGTTTTTAAAGTGGCAGTGTTTTTCTGCACACTCCCTTGTACCTCCTGCTACCTTATGAAAAAGATGCCTGCTTCCTTTTATACCATAATTGTAAGTTTCCCAAGGCCTTCCCAGTCATATGGAATTGTGAGTCAAATAAATATCTCTTCTTTATAAATTACCCCATCTCAGGTATTTCTTTATGGCAGTATGAGGCTGGACTAACACAGATACACAGACATTAAAATATGTGGTGAAAAGCTATGACTTTCTTTTTTTTTTTCCAAGATGGAATCTTGCTGTTGTTGCGTTGTTGCTCAGACTGGAGTGCAATGGCATTATATCGGCTCACTGCAACCTCCACTTCCAGGGTTCAAATGATTGTCCTGCCTCAACCTCTTGAGTAGCTGGTATTACATGGTATTACAGGCATGCACCAACATGCCTATTTTTAATTTTTTTTTTTTTTGTATTTTTTTTTGTATTTTTACTAGACAGGGTTTCAGCACGTTTGCCAGGCTGGTCTCAAACTCCTGACCTTGGGTGATCTACCCTCCCTGGCCTCCCAAATTTCTGGGATTACAGACATGAGCTACCGCACTCAGGTATGACTTTTTGAAGTGTCTTTTTTTTTGTTTGTTTTTAATCTTTTTTTCTTCTTCCTCTTCGTCTTCTTTTTCCTCTTCCTCCTTGTCCTCTTCCTCCTCCTTCCTTTTCTTCTTCCCTTCTTTTTTCTTACCATTTTACTTATACTATGCTGCCAAACTGCTCCAAATTAAAAAATGTACCAATTTATGCTCTCAACAGTAGTGAATCGGTGTGCCTACACTTAGCTGACTTTTACAAACATAAATCTGAAAATTTTACAATCCTCTATAATTTCACAGGAGTGTAAATTTTTAATACTGGAATATTGGCTCTTATTAGTACTAATTTGTGTTAGATCAATCTTCTTTTTTAAGTTATGATTTCTTCTTTAACTTTTGTAGTTATTGAGGTCTTATGTATTCCCCAAAGGGGCAGATTTTCAAGTCTTTTAAAAAATTCTTTTAACTTCGTTTGCATTGAGAACTTAAATCTCAGCTTTATATTGCTTTAGGATGATAGGAATCAAATTTTGGTTTCAGATAGCCAATTTCTCTCATATCACTTAATTACTGACATAATCTTTTCATGTTGAATTGAAATGTCATCTTTATCTGCCTCTTTTTCATACAGATAGGTAGTTAATCACCATGTCTGAAGTCAGATGAAACAATCTTCTCTGTTGTTGATTTACGTGGACCCTAATAGTGCCTATATTTCATTAGAATGTTCATACTTATAGCATCATACAGATAAAATAATCAATTTAATGCAGCATTACATCATTTTGAAAACCTATTTTGTATATTCTAAGCCATGAGAAATTTAGGGCATAATATGAACTCTTACAGTAATTATAATTTTAAATTCATACTAATAGAATAAGGCCAACACTAATATAGCATTTGGTATGTACCAAGCACTGCTATTATAAGTACTTATATAAAATTAGTTGGTAAATCCCATCAACCTTAGAAGGCAATACTATTATCATTATTTTCATTTTATATATTTGGAAATTGGGGTACCAAAATGGTAATTAAATTGCCCAATGCTACACAAATATTAGGTGGTAAAACCTGGTATAATTTATTAAATCTTGTGTGCAAGACATTGGCCTAAAGACATGGAATTCATCAACTCTAATCATAAAACACTATAAGTAAGCATTGCTAACCTTTTACAGATGAAAACAAAAAGGTTAAATATAGTTAAGCACATTTGCTATTGTCACACAGATATCAATGATAGACATACACATAAAAATTGTCCAGTCTTGCTACAAAGACCATGACTTTTATTATGCTTCTTCCAAAACTGATTAATAATCTACATTTAGTCTAGGTCTCTGGGCACATTACCAGAATTCTTCCTGACATACTTTAAATATAGTCATCAGCATATTTTATCAGCTACCATCACTCTGTGATAAGTAACAAAAAAGCAAAACATAAAAAGTACAATAAAGCAAAATTAACAATAATAAAAATCAGTAAGCCTTTTCTAATTATATTACTGCATTCTGAGACTTTAACTGTGTGATTTTATACAAGTTACTTAACTTCTTTGATCCTTGTTTTTTAATCTTCTATTTCATGTAATGAGTAATAATTCCTACCTTAGGTACCCAGGACAATGAACTAAATAAAGGATTTAAATTGTCTAACAAAATGTCTGAATTCTAATAAGTACTCACTAAATCCAAGTTAGTTTAATCATTCAAAATGTTCCTATTAATTTATTTGTTTTGAAAGACACAGGCAGATTAGTTGACATTCACTGTAGCATGCCAAACTTAAAAGCATTATTTTGGCCCAAAATATCTAAGAAGGATTAGTGAACAGGAAACCAATAACTCTTGGTCTCAGGATATAATATTAAATCCTTTTTATAATAAAATGTGAACATTTAAATAAAACACTTTTGTCTACAATTACCACAATATTTATGAGGATTATAAGACAACAGAAAATCACACTATGGTTTTGGCCAAAATATTTCAAATTTTCGTATCCAAAATGCTAGCTCTGGCCTGTACCAAAATTTTTACAGTTTAATTACAATTGCACTTTGCATAACAATTTGATAATAATTGTCTGCAGTGATTTATAATATGAATAAGATGACTATTTTTTTGTTGTTGTTTTCTAAAACCTTTAACTAGAATACCATTGGTTTCTAATCTGCCGATTTTCTGTTAACAGGAAAACTAGTGCACAGAATGCCTATCACCATAATGGAGAAATGTAGTGTATCTTAAGATTTTTGAAGCCAGTAAGGAAAAGCAAAACTTTTCATTTTGGAAAGCATCAGATATGCACAAAAGTACATTTTTGTGTGATTAACTCTGTGCACCCATCATACAGCTTCAATAACTATCACATAGTGCTTGATTTTATTTCATCTAATCCCAACTCACTCAAGTTCCCAGTCACCAGTGAATAATTTTGAAGCAAATTCTGGACATCATTATGTCGTTTCATTCATACATACTTCAGGATGTGTCTCTGAATGATAGAGGTGTGTGTGTGTGTGTGTGTGTGTGTGTGCATGTATGTGTGTATACATACAGCCACTACATGTGGCTTGTGGCTACTATATTGATTAATATGGATTATACAACATTTATATAATTACACTTAAGTAGTTCTGGACTACAGATTTGATCAGATTCAGGGTAAATTTTGTTGCAAGCATATGTCATATGTGGGGTTTCATATTTCTATCATGGACACATTATATTTGCTTGTCTCCCTTAATATGATAATAGCATCCCTAAGCCATTGATGATTATTGCATAGATACATTAATTTGTTAGGCCTTACCAAATATTGGTAGTCAAACTTAAAATTCCTTTGTTATAAATTATCTGGAATACTACTGTACAAAGAAGAATGGGAAACATCTGTTATTAAATTTGTGGTTTTCTGGAAGTATAGTGTATAAAGTAAAAGCAAAACTAATGTTTGACTCTATTCATTTACAAGTCTCCAGGAGTGAACTGATGTTTTAACATCCTCCAAGAGTGATGAATTAGGATTTTCTTATTTTGTCATGAATAAAAATCTATCAGAACTACTAGATTTGTATTGAGTCAATCTAAAGAGGTTTCTGTTGCTTCATCCAAAGGATAATTCAACGATATGAAAATTGGAGGATAAATAATGATAATTACTGAAATGGATAGAAATGTATCAAATAGGTTTAAATTCTTAATTTATAGTAGAACCAACACTTTAATGCAAATTCAGTAGTACAGGAAGGCATAAAAAGCATAATCAAATTTCATATACCGATAGGAATAATAATAGTCATGAGCCCTGCAATACACCAAGTATTGTTTAATGTCACTTACTAGCTTTGTAACTTAAGATGAATCAGTTTTTCTTCCTATGCCTCAGTTTCCTTCTCTGTAACATGAGTACAATTATACTACATACCTCATAGTATTGTTATGTACATTAAATGAGTTAATATTTGGAAAAGTGCTAAGAATAATGTTTGGTAAATATTGTCTTATATTTTTATTTTTATTTTTATATCTTATATTTTTATTTTTGTTATTTTTAAAACTCGCACAAAATTTATGAACACTTAATGTGCACAACAGACTTGTGGAGTAGTTACTATTATTACTCTAATTTCAGAAACAAAGAAAAAACGAAAGCACAGAGCTGTTAGTTTCTTGTCTAAGGTCATAGAATAGTTTGTGGCTTTGTTTTACCACACATATATATATATTTATGTCAAACTGGTAGATTAATCGTGATGGTCAATGTTACATTTCAGCTTGACAGTTCTAAAGGATGCCAAGATAAGTGGTGAAACATTTCTAGTGGTGCCTGTAAGGATGTTTCTGGAAGAGATCATCATTTTCATCAATATACTGAAAGACAATGGTCCTCACCACTGTGGGTGGACATCATTCAATCTCCTGAAGGATGAACAAAACAAAAAGGCAAATGAAGAGAAAATTCATTTTCTCTTTTTAATCTGGCACACTCATCTTTTCCTTCCCTCAGACATCAGTGTTCCTGGTTCTCAGGCCTTGAGACTTGAACTGGAACTTACTTCATTGGTTCCTCTGGTTCTCAAGCCTTGGTTTTAAATTAGAACTGCATCACTGGCTTTCTTAGGCCTCCAGCTTGCACATAGCAGATCATGGGACTTCTCAGCCTCCATAATGGCATGAGCCAATCCCTTATAATAAATATTTGCACATATCTATACATATCCAGTTAATTATTTTTCTCTGAAGAACTCTGACTAATACATTACTTAGTATCCAATAAGTTTTGGAGGAAAAAGCATGCTCAGATTTCTCAGATTAATAATACCATTGTGAGTCTATTATACAAATAATAGAAAACTGAAATAGTATAAGAGCAGCTCGTAGCCATATCATCACACTGAATTTTGTCCTTTCCAATATTTGGCATGTAACTTGCCTCTAGAAAGATTAGGATGCTCTGCCTGTTCACATTCCATAAACCGAAGGATTTGATGGCACCTATTATCTATTTAAACAATTTAGGCAGATTTGCACCTTAAATCATATAAATCAAAGAAAATACCCATGGTATTTTAGAGGTTTATTTTCTAAGATTAAGGACCGTGGCCCATGACACAGCCTAAGGAGGTCCTGATAACATGTACCCATGTTCATTGTGTTACAGTGTGAATTTATACATTTTAAGGAGGCAGAAGTTACAGGCAACTATATCAATCAATACATAAAAGGTATACATTGATTTTTGCCTAGAAAGGCAGGACATTTCAAAGTAGGGGCTTCCAGGTCATTGGTGAATTCAAAGATTTTCTGATTAGCAATTGGTTGAAAGAATTCAGCCCTGGCAGAAGAGTTGAATTCAACATAAAGAAATGCTTTGAGGTAAGATAAGGTGGGACTTGCGAAAACCAAAGTTCTTATTATGTGCGTGAAGCTTCCCAATGTTAGACTTCAGGGAGAATAGATGATAAATGTCTCTTATAAGGACCTTAAATGGGTCAGACTCTCTGGAAAAGATCTAGTAAAGGATGGGATTATGTACAGAATGGAAATTTCCCTCACAAGAGATGGCTTTGCAGGGTCATTCCAAAATATGCTGAAGAAAAGTATTTTGGGGTAAGACATTTTGATTTCCTCTGGGGCCTGGTATCTGTCACATGGTGCTATACCAGAGTCAGGTTGGAGTTGTGTATTATAATGCTACCAAGAGTTTGATTTGTCAGTCTTAAGATCTGATCCCTATTTTAATGTTAATGCTGCTCAGTTGTGCATAAACTCCAAAGGGGAGCCCGTCCAACCCCCCCACCTCCTCATCATGGCCTGAAGTCGTATTTCAGGTTTCTTTAGTGTCCCCTCAGCCAAGAAGGAATGCATTTATTTGGTTGGGAGGCTTAGAATGTTATTTTTGGTTTATAACCACTTGGGAGAGATACTGGTAACCCCTCGTGTACTGTTAACAATTTTTAGCTCAGGGACTACATGTTTGTTGATTTAATCATGACCAAAATAACACTGTTGATTTTATTTCACAATTATGATGTAGCTACAGATGCATTTTATTTGAAGAAAGGATTTGTAGCTAGTTCTGCAGAAGATGAGGTATTTATAGACAGCTCTTAAAAGAGGGCCCTTGCAAACATAATTTGGGGAATATCACTAACAGAACACTTATGTAATCTTATATTTGTAGAGTAAAATGGAAAAGTTGACAGATGAGAAGAGAGGCATCAGAGATACAGGATATATGATCCTTGCAGTCATGGACTTTACATGTTTTGTTTTCAGTCTTGAAAACAAAAATGGTTAAATGATTCAGTAACAACTGAAATACAATACAAATATCAGCAAGTTTTAGATAATCTAGGAAATGAATCCTTCTAAACAAACTAGATATACAATAAGAAAGAGATAAGAGCCTTTAATTTATAATCTCTGATAATACTCCATGTTTTACCAATCTGAGTATTGGCTGATAAAAAGGACAGTAGAAAAAAAAAACCCTCTAATTTTCCTCATATTATGTTTTGGTAAAAACACTATTTATGTGTAACATATGTTGTGTTGGAAGACTCATTTTAAAGAGAAAAACGTACCGTTTAAAAAGCCTCAGTCTCTGCCACTGTTGGCAACTTTAAATCTAGAGCATAGTGTCATATTTTATTCCATTTAATTTCCATGATAATAAAAACTGGTCATATATAACTATTCTAGGTTGTTTACCAGTATAGATAACAAATGCAATCTAGAATAATTAGTTAACAGTAAATATTTTAGGCTTTGTAGGCCAATAGGCAACATTAACAGGAAGGATAACAAGTTTCTACTTTTTTATTGATGAAATTCAAAATATAAAAATTGAGTACAATTATTTGTAATGAAAGTCTAATAAAAATAAACTCTTATTGTCACTAGATATTTGCTTATTTGGGGTTCAAAGTTAGTGTTCCCTATATCAAATCAATTGCTAATGTTCATCTGCAAACCATTCTTGACTCAAGACCTGCATAAAAACAGGAATTGGGCTGGATTTGGCCCGAGTTCCAAAATTTTCTGACCCCCAGTATAAATGGTTTGATTTGCAAGTGAATTAACAAATTCATTTGAATTTAAACTTCATTTGTGTTAAAAAAATTTTTTTTACTCCATAATAACTTTAAACTTACTCATGCTAGGAGGACCGTATATTAGATATGCAATAAAACAGTAAATCTTTCCTCACTCTTTTTTCGTATAATACATTATTTTTTTTTGCTGAAAGTTAAATCTTTTCAGTTATCAATCCCAGCAGGAGTTTACTTTGTCAGAAATAATTTTTTTTTGTAGTGTTTGACATTCCTTTCAGAATTTGTCTTATACTTTTCTGACAGGCTCAAATCCCTTTTAAACTATAGGCAGAGAGGTTTTTCTTTGTTTTTAGTTTTTGCTTTTGCTGTTGTTATTGTTACTGTTTTTCCTCTCCTGAAATCAGGCTCTTTCCTCTCCTGAAAGCTGGCTTTTAGTACAGGAGAGGCAAGGAGAGAGAATGAATGGATGAGTAACACATTATTTGAAGTCAATGGTAGCAATCAAGGACAAGTCATACATAAAGACAGCAGGAAGCAGATAAAAAGTCTTTTCCATTTTTTCATCCTCCATTTTCTCCTTTCGCAGGTTACCTCTCTTCATCCACATTGATTGCAAAAAGAAAGCTGCATGGTGTTAGAAAATAATCTTTGCTTTCATTGTGCTAAATATTGCCCTGAGCAAGCCCTTAGAAGTGGCATGATTGATACCATGTAATTTAGAAAGAATATCAACTATCATTTCAGAATTCTAGTATGCATATTTATATACAATCAAGTTGGCTTTCTAGAAGAAATAACTAGACTTGTTGTGGTCTTTTGCTCCTTTGCAATCTACTATAATCAGAGTTATCCCTTGTACTGGCTACCTTTGATTTGTATTTTGTCATTTCCTACTTGTTTTTGAAATTATTGAGTAATCTGGTCATCAGATATTCAGACCCTATTACCAATTCTTTGGGATACAAAGTGATCTTGGAGAGCAAAGAAAATAGCTTAGGTCCAAACCTAATTGGTCATCTTGACTAGTCTCTTAGAGATATTCTTATTTTAAAGAGTGTCCTCTGAAATTTAGAGGAACTTTATGTAAATAAGGTTTTTGGCAAAATAAAAATTTAATTTTTAGTTTTAATACTAATCATACAACTGAATACATGTCATCACAATTACACACTGAACATCAGGGAAAAGTCTATATTTTTTTGTCTTATGAGCAATTTTAAAATGCAAATGTACCCCAACTTTTGTGAGATACCATACTATATGCTTTTTAGTTATTCTTACAAGTTTTCCTTCAAAATTTTAAGTATTTTGTTTTTTGTTTCTCAGTGCTTTTATACTTATTGCATTTAAATGAAATGAACAAATACCTATTCAAATATGAAATGAAAATGAGAATGTCTTTTATTTGTAGGAGTTCACTTGACTTTTGAAGTAACTAGGGCAAACAGAGAGGTCTATGGTTTCAAGCTAATAGTAATAATTAGATAAAGCCATACTCAAAACAAATGCCACTTTGAAGTAAATGAATAGAGTAATAATCAGTTATATTGATACTGGTCTGGTTGAACCATTTCTAAAAAGACTGGATCCATAGCATTATTAAGGTTTGCAAAAAAGCCAATTCCTCCCACATCTCTATTACAATTACAGGTTAAGCAATCGCTTGAATTGAACATTTCTAGATAAACTCATCTTTGAATGCAAGGGCCTGGAGACAAAGATAGAAAAGCAGCCAAGGTGACTAACAAAGGATATTCTTGTGCTGACGTACGGATGAATTTAAACATGACTTGGAGAAATGGCATCCAGGATGTACACTCCACAAGTCCCGTCCTCTTCCCATTCTTTATTAGATTTATCAAGTAAAAGTTCTCAGTGAAACTGGAAAAAATGCCCAAACACAAGATTTTGTTTTGTTTTATTTTTTTTAGTTTCTTAGTTTTTGATTTTGGTGAATACATTGTAGTTATATATATTTATGGGGTACATGAAATTTTTTTGAGACAGGCATGCAAAGCAAAATAATTACATCATAGTGAATGGGATATCCATTCTCTCAAGCATTTTTCCTTTGAGTTACAAATAATATGATTACACTCTTTTAGTTACTTTTAAATATATAATTAAGTTATGGTTTACTATGAGTTGCTAAATCTCATATTATTTTTCAAAGTTCCTAGCATTTGTCCAACCTGCCTGATGTTTTCTAAACAATTTTGAGCACCATGCACAGATTAACAAATAGCAGTAAATTTAAAAAAAAAGTGTTTTTTAAAATTTTTATTATTTTTTTATTTTTCTATCAAGTTAAATCAGAAGAGAATTTTATTTGATTCTGGGCCCTCAACTTGTTTGCAACATGCAGTATGGAACATTTATGTTTAAATATATCTGGCTTTTTCAATAGAAGAACCAATTTAAATGAATTTTCAAAAAGAGCCTTTAGGAATTATTTGAGGTAGTGTTTTTGGCAATATAAATGAATTTCATTGATACCCACAAAAAGAAACTTATATCAGCAAAGACACTAAAGTACTATTAATGCCAAATTTCATTTCTTGTTTCTAAACTTGATATTACCGAGATTTTCTGCAGCATTTGACATTATTGACCACCTGATATAATTTTGCTTCATCTGTAGCCTAATCTCATCTTGAATTGTAGTTCCCATAACTCCCACATGTTGTGGCAGAGATCTGGTAAGAGGTAATTGAATCATGGGGGTGGTTATCCCCATGCTGCTGTGATAGTGAGTTTGCATGAGATCTGACAGTTTTATAAAGGTCTTTGCTTGGCACTTCTCCTTCCTGCAACCATGTGAAGAAGGATGTGTTTGCTTCCCCTTCCACTATGATTGTAAGTTTCCTGAGGCTACCTCAGCCATGCTGAACTGTGGGTCAATTAAAGCTCTTTTATTTATAAATTACCCAGTCATGGGCATTTTTTTTTATAGCAGCATGAGAATAAATGAATACAGTAAATTGGTACCAGGAGGTAGTGGGGTGCTGCTGTAAGGATAACTGGAAAGGTAGAAGCAACTCTGAAGCTGGGTAACAGACAGGGGTTGGAATAACTTTGACAGCTCAGAAGAGAGAAAAATGTGAGAAAGTTTGGAACTTCTTAGAGACTTATTGAATGGCTTTCATAAATGCTGACATTGATATGGACAATGAAGTTCAGCCGGAGATTATCTCAGATGGAAATGAGAAACTTCTTGGGAACTGAGGAACTTCTTGGGAACTGAAATAAAGGTGGTTCTTGATCTACTTTAGCAAAAAGACTGGCATTTTACCCTGGCTTAGAGATCTGTGGAACTTTGAACTTGAGAGAGATGATTTAGGGTAAATGGTGAAAGAAATTTCTAAGTGGCAAAGCATTCTAGAGGAAGCAGAGCATGAAAGTTTGAAAACTTGTAGCCTGATGATAATATAGAAAAAGAAAAAAGAATTTTCTGGGGATAAATTCAATCCCACTGCAGAAATTTGCATAAGTAACAGAGAGTCAAATGTTAATCACCAAGACAATGAAGAAAATGTCTCCAGAGCATTTCCGAGACCTTCATGGCAGCCCCTTACATCACAGGCCAGAAGGTCTAGGAGGGAAAAATGCTTTCCTAGACCCAGTCCAGGAACTCCCTACTCTGCATAGCCTAGGGACATGGTGCCCTGCATCCCAGATGCTTCACCTCCAGCAAGGCCAAAAGGGGCCAAGGTATATCTAGGGCCATTGCTTCAGAGGGTGCAATCCCCAAGCCTGGGAAGACTCCACATGGTGTTGATCCTAAAGGTGTGCAGAAGACAAGAACTAAGGTTTGGGAACCTTTGCATAGATTTTGAAGGATGTATGCAAATGCCTGAGTATCCAGGCAGAAGTTTGCTGCAGGGGCAGAGCCCTCATGCAGAACCTCTGCTAGGGCAGTGAGGAAGGGAAATGTGGGGTTGGATCCCCCACACAGAGTCCCCACTGGGGCACTGCCTGGTGGAGATGTGAGAAGAGGGCCATCGCACCATCTTCCAAACCCCAGAATGGTAGACCCACTGACAGCTTGCAATGTGCAACTGGAAAAGCTGCAGGCACTCAACACTAGCCTGTGAAAGCAGCCAGGAAGGGGGCTGTACCTAAAAAGCCAAAGGGGTGAAGCTGCCCAAGGCAGTAGGAACCCACCTCTTACATCAGCATAAAATGGAAGTGAGACATGAGGTCAAAAAAAGAATATTTCTTAGCTTTAAGGTTTAATGATTGCCCTCATGAATTTCAAATGTGCATAGGGCCTGTGGCTCCTTTGTTTGGCTAATTTCTCCCACTTGGAATGGGTCTAACTGACCAATGACTATACCCCTATTGTATCTAAGAAGTAACTAACTGGCTTTTGATTTTTCAGTCTCATATGTGGAAGGGAATTGCCTTTTCTCAGATGAAACTCTGGATGTGGACATTTGGGTTAATGCTGCAATGAATTAAGACTTTGGGGAACTGTTGTAAAGGCATAATTATGTTTTAAATTGCAAGAACATGAGATTCGGGAGAGGACTGGGATGAAATAATATAGTTTGACTGCATCTCCACCTAAATATCATCTTGAATTATAGTTTCCATAATCCCCATGTGTTGTGGGAGAAACCTGGTGGGAAGTAATTGAATCATGGGGGTGGTTATGCCCATACTGCTGTTCTCATGATAGTAAGTTCTCCCAAAATCTAATGGTTTTATAAGGGATTTTTTCCCCTTTTCTCAGCACTTACCCTTCCTGTCATCATGTGAAGAAGGCTGTTTTTGCTACCCCTTCTGCCATGATTGTAAGCTTCCCGAGGCTTCCTCAGCCACGAAGAACTCTGAGTCAATTAAACCTCCTTCCTCATAAATTACCCAGTCTCAAGCAGTTCTCTATTGCAGTATGAGAACAGACTAATATACCACTTCATCTTTTTGAAACACTTTTCTCTTTTAGCTTCTATGTCATTATCTCAGGTTTTTACTTCGTTGAATACTTCTTTTCCATTTTTTTAGTTGGCACCTTCTCTTTTCCTTACTTTGTAAATATTGGTGTTGTACTTCCTTCAGGCTGCCTTGCCTTCTCCCTCTTCTCACTGGGTATATCCCATATTAGGAATTCCAGGGACTAAGGGAATTTATCTTGATATGTATAAGCTTAATAATAAAATATGTGTGTGTGTATGTATGTGTATGTATATATATATATATATATATATATATATATATATATATATGAGAGAACACACACACACACACATTCTTCCAGATTCTGTGACAGTCTTTCCTACAAACTCTTGCTGTATATAGATGGCAAAAGAAATGGGTGAGTAATAGTTGTGTTATATGTGCAGCTATTTTCAAACAATCCAGGGTTCACCTAAAGTGCTACAGGGAGTGAATTGTTTGTATTGCATACAAGATAAAATTAAGTGCATTTGACACTAAGAGATGTTATGCTCTCATTATGAAGGACAGTCATATGATCAAACGAGGAAGGCATTGTGCATTGTGAAAAGTCTTTTGTGGTTATTAACTAAGCAGGGAAAATGTTTGATAATATTTGTAAACAAGTGTATGATAGAATTTTGTAAAGAGAAATACTATAATTTTTAGAGAGAATGTTAGAGATAATCATGGAGAAAATGTTTAGTTTTGTAATTTCTTCCTTTGAATAAAGAAAATAGGCTGGGCGCTGTGGCTCACGCCTGTAATCCCAGAGCTTTGGGAGGCAGAGGTGGGCAGATCATGAGGTCAGGAGTTTGAGACCAGCCTAACCAACATGGTGAAAGCCTGTCTCTACTAAAAATACAAAACTTAGCTGGGCGTGGTGGCGCACACCTGTAATCCCAGCCACTCAGAAGGCCGAGGCAGGAGAATTGCTTGAACCTGGGAGGCAGAAGTTGCAGTGAGCCAAGATCTGGCCACTGCACTCCAGCCTGGGCAGCATAGTGAGACACTGTCACCAAAAAAAAAAAAAAAAAAAGAGACCTTATACTAATAAGTATACGATTCTTTCTGTTGTTTTAATTTTGATAAGCTTTCTTTCATTAAGCAAGATAAAGCAATATAAAGTAGGTAACATGTGAACCGAGTTGGCCTTAGGATAATTTGACAATTAGAAATGAGTACCAATTCTGATATTAGCATCCTTCAGAGTAATGGACAAGTAATTAATAGAGTCACATTTCTAAAGACGGAAAAAGCTAAACAAAACAAAAAGACAGACATGAGAGAAGGCACTCACTTTATAACCATCATCAACCACATTCAACACAAAGAAATATATACTGTAAAGGAAACAATGGTGGGATTTCAGGGAGGATTCAGGACACAAATAGAAATGCCTGAAACAGTGGTGGTGGATGCATGTCCTATAAAAGAATATGAATAGAGCGAGTGATTATTGACTAATTATGTTTTTATTTAACAATGAATAGAAGATA
This sequence comes from Cacajao melanocephalus, assembly GCA_963573385.1. NCBI lineage: Eukaryota > Metazoa > Chordata > Mammalia > Primates > Pitheciidae > Cacajao > Cacajao melanocephalus. The sequence continues at coordinate 1,448 of CAUYLG010031191.1, read as the reverse complement.
AGTGTAGAAGTTTACCAGATAAGATGGCATGCCTTAAATAATAGAATACTTTGAACACTTGTAATGAGAAAAAGTGATAGCTCAGGAAACACATATTTTATTATTTAAAAAATCATAATATTTCTGGAACTAAAGTAGAATTTCTCTAAATTTCTATATGATAAATCTCGATAGATTTTTAAGAACAATTATAATTCTTATTTTTAAATAACTTATTTTCCCATATAATGGCCACAACCAAATTAGAATGTTACAAATTACATGACAATATTTAAACATTCTGTTTGTCCAAACTTCAAAAAATATTTAGTTATAAAATTACTATGGTTTTCTAAGTATAAAAAAATTTTATATGATCTTAAATACACCTTGTGTGCCTTCTAAACAAAGAAAAAATATTAGCAGAGCAAAGACCCTACTTTTTTTTTTTTTTTGGAGAAACTAGTGAGACTGAATTTAGGATAGTGTTTCTAAAGTTTGGCCCATCTGCCACATGAATCAGAATTACATGGATTGCTTATTAAATGTTTAGACTCCAAAGATCCTTCCCAGATGTACCGTATTAAAACCACAAGGGTGTGCCTAGAGAATCTCCATTTTTCACAATACCATAAGTTATTTATTTTGAAAGCATTAACATATGAGAACAGTTGTCCTATTGATAATCTTTGACTGTAGCCGAAACTATCTCCAAGTTAAACCTCTTATGAATCTGCACCACAGAGTGTTTATGAAATATAGATTTAAAAAAAAAACATGGTGATATGTATTTTCTTTTTTTTAAATTGTACTTTAGGTTCTGGGGTATATGAGCAGATCATGCAGGATTGTTGCATAGGTACATACATGACAATGTGGTTTGCTGCCTCCATCCCCCCGTCACCTACATCTGGCATTTCTCCCCATGTTATCCCTTCCCAACCTCCACACTCCCCCACTGTCCCTCCTTTGGCCCCCGCAACAGACCCCAGTGTGTGATGTTCCCCTCCCTGTGTCCATGTGTTCTCATTGTTCAACACCCGCCTGTGAGTGAGAACATGCGGTGTTTGATTTTCTGTTCTTGTGTCAGTTTGTTGAGAATGATGATTTCCAGGTTCATCCATGTCCCTACAAAGGACACAAACTCATCGTTTTCTATGGCTGCATAGTATTCCGTGGTGTATATGTGCCACATTTTCCTTGTCCAGTCTATCATCGATGGGCATTTGGGTTGGTTCCAGGTCTTTGCTATTGTAAACAGTGCTGCGATAAACATACATGTTCATGTGCCTTTATGATAGAATGATTGATAATCCTTTAGCTATATACCCAGTAATGGGATTGCTGGGTCAAATGGAATTTCTATTTCTAGGTCCTTGAGGAATTACCACACTGTCTTCCACAATGGTTGAACTAATTTACACTCCCACCAACAGTGTAAAAGTGTTCCTATTTCTCCACATCCTCTC
>CAUYLG010031190.1:0-46219 GCA_963573385.1 Cacajao melanocephalus | reverse complement strand
GAGTTCTGATCAACAGGATGTGAGCAGAGGTGATGCCCACCATGTTCTTTGCCAGAGGCCATGAGACCATGAATGCCACCGTTTTTTGTTTTTGTTTCTTTTTTGAGACTGAGTATCACTCTTGTTGCCCAGGCTGGAGTGAAATCATGTAATCTCGGCTCACCACAACCTCTGCCTGGGAGACAGTTTTCAAAATGAACATCCGTGGATGTGAAGGGAACCATTGACCTAGAGATCTGACGGTGCTAGATCTTATTTTGCTCAGAGCTAAAAAGAACCACTTTGAGAGGGCAAATGTTGAGGGAAAAAAGAAGACTATTTCATTGTTTGGGGAAACCCTGTGAGCCTATAGGAGTCATCTTAGTCCCTGTGTGTGGTCACATGGCCTCTGTCCAGGATGGCAGGATGGGGTGACTTAGTTAAAAGGGACCGGCATCCTGGGAGGCAGGCATTTTCAGGGCTCAGTCCCAGGCCTGGTCACCAAAATGTTGAAAAAAAAAGTTTATTCCATGGACCACTAGAAATGCGGAAAACATTGATGGGTTATAACTCAATTCTCAACACCAACAATCTATAACTCTCAAAGAAGATCTGTGATTTCAAAAGAACGACCTGAACCAGGAGGCTTATAATTGCATTGCCAAAGTGCATTTCTGTGATCAGAGGCAAAAACATAACCAGGAGTGGAAACTCCCTGTATCCTGGGCCTGTGGTTATCTCACTGATATTTTCCACTGTAGATGAATTATTTCATTGTGAGTCCCCTATTAAGAAAATACATGGCATGTGTGCCAGCATTTTCCCATCCTGCACTCATGGCAGACATCACCAATCAACATTGGCACCCTCCCCACTGAGCCTAGAGGCAGCTTCAGACATACTTCTCCAGGCAGCCATTATGATTCAGTCAGAATTGACCTGGAATGAAATCCTTTGACATTCCTGAATTAGTTTATAATCACAAACAGGAATTGTATATCAAGTTCTCATTACGTAGAATACTTAGAAGGTCCTCAAGTTGGTTTGTTTGTCTGTTTCCTCATAAGAATGAGGGCAATGGGATCTTGCCATGTTGCTCAGGCTGGTCTCAAACTCCTGGCCTCAAGCAATCCTCCTGTCTCAGCCTCCTAAAGTGCTGGGATTACAGCTTTCCACCCACCTTGGCCTCCCAAAGTTCTGGGATTACAGGCATGAGCCACCACACCTGGCTCCATTTTCTTATTTAAGACTAAATATGTCTCTGCTGACATTGCCACAGATAGTGTCCTTTCCTGCCTATTCCTAGTCCAGCTCTGGGACTCTTCTCACCTCTTGTCAGGACCCCTTGAAGTAGGGGACGGGTTGCCCTTCTCCCTGAAGCAGGCAAGACACAGAGCTGGGTTCACGCAATTCTCTTGCCTCAGCCTCCCGAGTAGCTGGGATTTCAGGTGTGCATCACCAATGCCCAGCTAAGTTTTGTATTTTTAGTAGAGACAGGGTTTCATCATGTTGACCAGGCTGGTCTCGAACTCCTCACCTCAGGTGATCTGCCCGCCTCGGCCTCCGAAATTTCTGAGATGACAGGGATGAGTCACTGCATCTGGCCTATTCTTTAATGAGAAGAATAGAGCAATGAAGTCCCTGAACTGGGCTGGGGCAGGGGGGGCGGGGCGTGCCAGGGGCTTCCCAGGAGCGTGGGTGACTTATTTTAGTGAAAAATTGGCCAGCATAGATTTATCATCCAATATATAGATTTGGCCATGAGTATTCTCATAGCAGCTTCTGCTGATTGCCTTGTTCAATCAACACTAGGTGGAGGTAATATTCCATTCACGTCGCGAAATCCTGGCTTCGTGTCCTGACGTGCCATGTGGACAGGCTGCTCCAACACTCCCTCACCCTGATTTTGTTTTGCCAGGCCTTTGCCCGGCTCAGCCTATGCAAGGTATTATGGAGCTCAGTGGCTCTGTGGCTTCTTTTCAGGTTCTGGCAAATGACTATTCACTCCTTCATGGCAACTCACAGGCCGTGATCCCCATTCAATCTTGTGGGTTTGTAATAGCAGCACAGAAAAGCTGTGTTGAACCTTGGCACATCTGTTGGCCTTACCAGGTGCTCAGGAGGAGAAGGTGAACTGGCTGTGTGTTGTATGGTAAATAAAGGGGTCAGGTTACCTTTCGGAGGTTTGGCACACTGGGTGACTTATGCCCTGACCAGGGACCTGGGCTAGGAACTTAGCTCCATGGCTTGGTAGCCTGAGACCTTGGTCCCATTTGCAAACACAACAGCTGCACTGGAAGAAGCTTTGTTTGGTTATTATTATAGCAACCATCCAGAGGATGCTGCATCCTAAATATTCCTCAGCAGTAGTCCAGCTAAGAAGCACACCTGACTATGCCCTTCTCCACCTCAGAACCCTCCAGGGAGCTCCACTGCTTACAAGGAAAAGTCCACATCTGGGCACTTAGGTCTCCACGAGCTCCTGTCTGCCTGTGGCTCCAATCTTACCTTTCACTACTTCCTGCATTAAACTTTTGCCCTGAACATTGAACTGGGTTCATAGTTCCATATTCCCCCTCACCCCCAAATCAGGCTTTGCTCATTCCCAGGATAGCTTTCAACCTCCCCACCTCCCCACCTGCCTAACACCACCACTCACTAACAAGGAGCTGAGCTCCGAAGCTTGTGGACCGCTGCGTCATGGAGCAGCTGCCGTGCTCTTGCAGAGGGCTGTCTCTTGACCACAGAGACTGAGCCTTCCCCACCTCTCTAGCCTTAGTCCCAAGCATAGCCTGCCCCCTGGTAGCCCCTAGGAAATGTCCACCAAATGCGCGCAAACTGGCAGCTGCCCCACAGCTTGACATCCATTTCCTCCTGAGCCTCCTCCTTCACTGTCTTCTATCCTCTGCTCAAACCTCTTAACCGATGCCCCAGTTTTCAAGGCCAGCTTCTTCAGTGTCGTTTGTTCATTCACTCAACTAACAAGGGCTGACCATGTATCGGCCTTGAGGGGCTGAGGAACCAAGCTTGGATGGGAGGCACATGGAAGCAGTGGCAATAAAATCTGTGAAGTCTTCTGTGATAAGTTCAAAGGAAAATGCTAGACGATCCCAGAGGAGGACGCTACCGCCAACTGTGTGGTGACTCCTCCCAGCCTCCTACCCTGGCTCTCATTGCTCAGCCTGTCCCAGTTCCCCGCTAAGCTACACATTCTCCCGAAAATCGCAGCACACCCATGGCATCCACCTTTCCACTGAAGACTCCTGAGTATTCAGCCCCAACCTCTCTCTGAGGGTCAGAGAAGTTAGGTAACCTGGCCAGGGCCACACAGCTAGGGGCTGCCCAGCAGGGATGGTGCTCTCGCAGGACCATACGGCACTCCTCCAAATCTGCTTTTTGCTCCCCTCCCGTCCATCTCCACCTTCTTTGCCCTACTCTGCATCCTGGGAGGCTGACTTGTGCAGATGCCTTAGTGGGCTCTGGTCCTGGCTGCCTTCCAGGCAGATTTGGCAAGTAGGAAGCCCTGGGAGGAGTAGAGAAAAAAGGAAGATGAAACCGGGGAATTAACTCCTCTGTCATGCTCCCAGTGAAGCCACCTAGGTTGGCTGTCCCATGGCAGAAGGGCATCCTCTCAAGGGAGCTTCTCTACAAGACCCTCTCCTTCCAGTCCAGGCAGCTGTTCTCTACCTGGTCTTCTGGCTGGACGATGGGAGGAACTCCTCCACTCTGCAGCTGCTGGCCCTAGGTTACAGCTTTAGCCCTGCCTTTACCCGACACCACGCCCACACCTTTGTGAAAACACCCTCCATGCATTATCCTAGTTTGAGTGGCTCCCTGTTTCCTGCCGGCCCCTGGCTGACACATGCTCCTTCTGCATGCCCTGGATTGGCGAAAAGCATCAATATCTGTACAGCTCTCCTGGCTCCAACTGTGACCATCTCTTATTCTTCTCTCTCTCTCCTCCTACTCTAGGACCTCTAAAATTCAGTCCTTCGGCCCCACTCCCCTCCTGCTGCCTTTGGGCTCTCCTCATGTTACCCTGCCTGTTGAAACGGTCTTCCAGCCAGCCCAGCATCTCCAGGCATGGCCCCACTCATCCATGTCTCCCTTGCTGAAGGTCTCCTCATGTAACACATGATTCTCTTCAGATGGCCCTTCATCACCAGCAAGATGAAACCTAAATTCATCAGCATGGTAGATAAGACTCTAGCCTTGCCTCCCAGAGGCCAGTCTGTCTCTGCCGCTCCCCAAGTGCACGGCATTCTGTATTTCTGCTGCATACACATGATTTATTCTGGCTGGAACATCTTCTGTCCATGTCTGCCGAGTGCACTTCACGCCCCCTGCAGTTCAGGTGTCCTTCCTCCACAAAGCCTTTTCTTTTGATCACTGCAGGACCTGTAAAAGCTATCCTGGGATAGCCTGTATTTACTGGACTAAAATGATCTGTTTGCCCATCAGTTTCTCCAACTGATACATGGCAAGCAAGAGTTGAATTCAAGAGCAGATTTCAAAGCCTGTGTCCCTTCCATTGCCCTGTACACTGCTCCCCCGAAGAATACCTATTTCTTGGGGTTGTTGGGAGGATCATGTGAGACAATGCATGGGCAGTGTCTGGCACACAGTAGGTGCTCAGTAAATACTGTTATGAATGGGTGATCAGGCTGGGAGCTCCCTACCTCATCTATTCCCTGTGTATCTCCCAGTCCTAATCTCCCACCTCCTCTACCCAGAGTGTGTTTCTGGGGGTTACAAATTGTTGAGACTCCCAGTTAGAGATGAAGCTCCCATTAGCAAAGATTGAATATTGGACTAGCTATCAGGAAGCCCAGCTTCTTAGGTCAGGAAAGAAAGAAAGAAAGAACAAATAAATATATATATTTTTTGAGATAGAGTCTCACTCTATCGCCCAGGCTGGAGTGCAGTGGAGTGATCTTGGCTCACTGCAACCTCCACCTCCCTGGTTCAAGCCTCAGCCTCTCCCCGAGTAGCTGGGACTATAGGCGTGTGCCACCACACTCAGCTAATTTTTGTATTTTTAATAGAGACAGGGTTTCACCATGTTGGTCAGGCTGGTCTCGAACTCCTAACCTCAAGTGATTTACCCACCTCAGCCTCCTGAAGTGCTGGGATTACAGGCGTGAGCCACCGCGCCTGGCCAGGCAGGTGTGCATTGTGCATATGTGTGGTGTGTGATTGTGTCCAAGTGCTGAGGAGGTGCTATTCATGGGGGGCAAGAAGATGGATCTTGCCTCTCCAGCAGTCTTGTTTACCTGCAGGCCTCATCAGGCCATATCTCCAAACTTCTACTTGCTTTGGAAATTTCACGTGGACCCTTCCTAGGATCAGGAAAAATATTTTTTTAAATAGAGTACCTTAATTCTATGACTCTACTTGAGTAGCACTGAGAGATCTTGACCACTTAAAACATTCATTTATTTCCCACATACCTGGAGAAATTCTATTTTGCCAGAGGCCCTACTGCCCTACAAGGTTATGTTACATGAGAGTGGAATTTCACTATTAGGGGAATCCCTGACAGTTCAACTTGTAGAAGCAGAAGGAAGGAGCAGATATCCAGTTACGTGGGGATACGTGGGATTATGGGTCTTTTCCTCTTGGCCTAGTGGGGTAGAGTTGACAAAAAGGACAACTGTTATCGACCCCATCTCCTCCCTCTCCACCCTAATGGAGGAAGAAGCTTCCTGAGAGAAGCTACTTCCTGAGCTCAGCCTTGCTGCTCTCCTCTGGAGAGTCACCCCCTCCCCCAGAGAGCCATGTTGCCCTCTCTGAGCATTTGGGCTGGGCGGAGAGAGTGGAGACAATGCCTGCACGCCTTCCTTCTTACCATCTGCACAAGCATTGGCCTCTGAGTGAAACCCGGAGAGCCTTTGCCCCAGATGCTGGGGACCTGGGCATCTTCGTCCCCTTGTGTCTCTTCCTGGCCCTGGCCAGGGGCCTACCAGGTGCACTTGGAACCAACTAGTCCGAGTCCTTGGTGAACTTGGTATTTTCCTTGGTTCTCTCCATCCTCCTGGCCCTTTTAGGGACCTGTCACGGTGCCTGGTGAGAGCGGTTGCCCAGCAGAAGCTCCTCCTGCGCTCTCAGCCCACAGTTGGGCAGGTCAGAAGGCTGGGGAGCGGGAGAAAGCCACCTGCTGGGAGGTTCTGGCTTTGCTGCTGCCACTGACTCAGCCCCAGGCCTTTCCCTGTGTGACCAGCCCATCAGACTCACGCCCCTGAGCTAACCGGCACCCAGGGCTTCCTGGAAGTATAGTCTCACACACTCAGGACAGTGTTTCATGCCTGTCTTTCTAAGGAGTTTCTGTAGGATTTCCACATGTGGTTTCCCTGCCCTGCTCCCCTTAGAGCCATTCATATGACTCTGTTTCCTTCTTTTCAATCTTTTAAAATGGTAGTGAAGTGCGAATAACATAGAATTTACTATTTTAACCATTTTCGAGTGTACAATTCAGTGGCATTAAATATTTTCCTTCCTTTTTGCTCCTGGCAGCCTTAACAATAAAACAGTGGTCCTGTCTGTTTCCCCCCAGGCCACAGGGTGGGTGTCAGGGGTCAACTTGGATGCCCCATATCTCCCATTTGTATGAAAAGTTTCTATTCTGACAACCACCCATTTGGTAAATGTAAACTTCCACCAAATCTGTCTTCCTTCAGCAGAAATCTAATGGGAGGCTTTTTAAATTAAAAAATTAGAGTGAGTTGGCCTGGTGCAGTGGCTCACGTCTGTAATCCCTGGACTTTGGGAGGTTGAGGCAGGCAGATCACTTGAGGTCAGGAGTTCAAGACCAGCTGTCCAACATGGTGACACCCCGTCTCTACTAAAAATACAAAAATTAGCCAGGTGTAGTGGTGTGCACCTGTAATCCCAGCTACTTGGGAGGCTGAGGCATGAGAATTGCTTGAACCCAAGATGCAGAGGTTGCAATGAGCCAAGATTGTACCACTGCACTTCAGCCTGGGCGACAGAGCGAGACTCCATCTAAAAAACAAAAACAAAAAAATTAGAGTGAGTTGGTCCTGATTTCACTTACTCCTACTTTTACCAACCTATGTGAGGAAGGAAAGAGCACTGGACCCAGAGCCTAGATCACCTTACAAGCTGCTGGCTTCTGTGGAGCTGGCATCAATGGGGAGAGGGGACTCTAGTTAGCTGGTGAAGCGCTCGGGTCCCCGGATGCTTGGAATGAGGACTTGTCGGATCTTTCCCCAGAAGCTTGCAGTTGTTTGGGATACAGCCAGTGTGCCGTCTTTGGGCAGGAGCCTGCCTCTTGATGTACTGTGTTTGTATCAGAATGCTTCTGGGTACAAGAGATAGAGAGCCTGGCTTACAGTCACTTAACATGTGATCAAATCAAGGATCCAGGTTCTTTTGTCTTTCTGCTCTGTCATCCTCAGCATTGGCTTTTTTCCTATGAATGGTTACCCCTATGGTCCCGACTCTCCAACCCCCTTTGGTGGAAGGAGAAAGGCTCCATGATTCTTTGATTCACCCAGCCGTAGAAAGAAAGAAACCACTCTCCCAAGCATAGACTTTATGGCCTTCCCTTCTGACTAACCAGGCCAACATAGCTCACCTGTACACCCCTGTATCATCCACAGTTACAAGATTGACTGTTCAAGATTCAGCACTGGTGCTGGGAATATGATCAGCTTTCCCTGAATCACAGCTTTGAAGTTCTCTGGCGAATTGCAATACATGTAGGGGAGGTACACACTGAGCAAAACTTGGTTAGAAGAAAAGACATGGGGAGTGGTCCCCTCCAGCAATATTTTTCAAAATGTGGATTGACATCCATTAGTGGGTCCTGAAATCAGTTTAGATCACAGCTTATGGGTCAAATTCAGCCCACCACCTGCTTGTATAAATAAAGTTTCATGGGAACACAGCCACCGCCCCTCGCTTCCTGTTGCCGGTGGCAGCTTTCCCACTACAGTGGTAGAGTTAATTACTTGTGACAGAGATCATATAGTCATCAAAGCCTGAAATATTTACTCTGTGGCCTTTTCAGAAAATATGTGCTGATCCCTGGTTTAGAAGGTTGCAACCAGCACTAAAAGATGAAACGGATTAGACTACAATAGGAAACATATCAGAGCACATTAAATGTGGTAGGGATAAGTATTATTTCATAAACCCTTCATTTTAGTTTTATATAAACATAAATTCGTGCTTGTGGGTGCTGAGCTGTAATTTATGTCTTATGGTGGGTCATGGTCAAACAGTTTGAAAAATTGCTCATTTTTTGTGATGGAAATAGTGTCTTAAGAAGGCCTGTTCGTAATAGTGCAACCCTTTGGGTTGTATGTGATCTATGTACCGGAAAGGTCAGGTGCTGAGGAAGATACCTTGAGTTAACAAAGGGCCAGGAGACAATTTTGGGGGGTGACCTGGGAGTGCTGGGTGAGCAACAGTCCAGGATGAGCAGGGGTCTGGGCAGGAGGAAGCTGGACTAGCTGAGGTCAGACTCGAAGAGACTGCTGGAAGATCTAAGCCTTTGTTGGTTCTAACGTTCTGTGATTTTCAGAGGGGTGTTCACCCCATTCTGTGGGTGGAAAATCAAGGCCAGAGAAGACCACACACAGAAATTCAGGGGCAGGACTAGTGGCTTTGACCCTCTGGGGGATTTCTACTGGCCTTCCCCTGACTCTGAGTTTTCTTTGGCCCATGCTGCAACTATGCCTAGAGAGAAGCTAGACCAGACACAGACTAGCTGGGAGCATTAACTCCTGGGTTCTCCTCTCCCGAGAACTCTGATCTGGCCAGTACAAAGAGGAAGACATCTTCTCTGACTACTTCAGGGAAGGGAGTCCTGCCTACCACAGCTTTCCATGTTTCTGGGCCTCTGGGTTCTAGCAATTTCCCTCCTTTGCCTCCAACTCTGGCATCTTCCTGCCTGTGTGGGAGTCACTAGAGTGCAAGGAGGCTGAAGCCCTGGATTGTCTCTGGGAGCCCCTGCCATTAGTAAGGCAGTCTTGAAATGTTTATGGCCTCTGCCACTTCAAAGACATTGCTGGGCTCCCATTGAGGGGATGGCTTTGACATTTATAAGAGGGTCAACAAGCTAATAAACCAAAGAGTTTCTAGTGCCTAGGGGATCCTCTTACAAGAAGAAATTTATTTCACGTAGGAGTGTTCAGAAATTTATTGGAAATATCCAGCCAAGGGCACATACTAACTAACCCCATGTTTCATTTTGATGAGACCTCATGTCCTTGGAGAGGAGGCCCTGTAAGGCAGCTTCAGACAGCAGGCTCCACCTCAGCAGGAGTAGCTGGGGGCCTGGGCTCTTCTTTCTGAAGCTGCCTTCAGAGTTGGAGGGAAGGAGGTCAATTGCCAAAATCCTGGCTGAATCTGAGCTCAGGTGGAATTTGCTATCTCAGCTGCCACTGAAATCAAAGATGAGCTCAGGCACTGGTCTTCCAAGATGTCAAACACAGGTCCTTTCAGAAAGTGAACTCACACGGACCCCAAGCATGTGAAATTGCTGGAGGTGGAGCTGCTCTGTCTGGGTGGTGCAGGCAGCTTTCTGCTGGACCCTTCTAGCCTCAGAAGGATCCCCTTCCTCCCAGGATAGCCCCTGAGGCACTGTGTCTGAAAGCCCCTTATTTTGTAGAGAAGAAAAATAAATCCTAAAATGTTGAGTCTACATCTTAGGTTGGGTCCCCAGAAAACAGAGCCAGAGGCAAAGGTTTGGGTGCCAGTAGTTTATTTGAAGGTGATTCTAGAAAATAGAAGAAAGAGTGGGGAGAAAGAAGCAAGGAAAGAAGGAATGCTGATAAATAATGTGTTCTCCAGATTGCAGGCTGGAGTCTTTCAGGGCCCCCAGAGAAGAGCTCTAAGGCCCTCTAGCTTGGAACATTTAACCCACTGGTTCCTACTCTCTCTGGTTGAGGGTTCCTTCAGTGGGGAGGGATTAACTTCCTGCACTTGCAGGCTGTGCTGAGTGGGTTGAAAAAGCATTTTTTCCAGCTTGATCCTGTTAGCACAAGGTGAATCTGAGCTCACATGGAATTTTCTATCTCAGCTGCTCCTGAAATCCAAGATGGGTCCAGGGGACATGATGATGTGGGACACGAGGGGAACCTGCTGTGAGGAACTTATCCAAGGTCCAGAAAGTCCATGAGCTGGGCCTAGGATGCCAGCGATCCACAGGCAAGAGTAACATATGAGATATATACTTATGCACGTGGGTATATATGATCACACCTGGGCATAGAATCTCTCTCTCTCTCATATAGAATCTCTTTCTCTGTCTCTCTCTCTCTCTTACATACACACACACACACACACACACACACAGTCATTCATTCGAATATTAGCATTTGGAAGGATTGTGAAAATAAACGAAGACCAAATGAGAAAAGCAAAACCTACTTGGCCCGAGCTTACTATAGCTTGGGTAAGGGAGTCAGCCACCCTTACCTGTGTATTGACAGAGACTCAAAGACAAGCAGAAGAGTGGGAAAGCTCCACAATGAGAAAAAGGGAAGGCTTCAGGTGTTTCCCGATTGGCGGCTGCTGGCCTGGGGAAGCTGTAGGAGGGCTTACTAGAAGCGGGCATCCTTTGTGATTGGAGGGGGTGCATATTTAGTTTTCTCTGGTTTGTCCTAAGTTGGAAGTGGAGACAAAAATTAGCTTGGGGGCTGCTGGTTATTAATCAAGTCCTGGCCACTTGGGGCTGATTGTTTACAGGGGTTATTGTTTGGCTTCCCAGTTTATTGTGAGAGATAGCAGCATGATTTCTTGCAAGTCTGACTTACGGTAGCCTGGCTTCTTGGACTGTTTATGGTAAATAAGGGGCTGGTTTCCTGGGCTTGTTACTGCAGATTGTAGGTGCAATCCCTGTTTTTAGATATGGTCTGGCTGTTCTGTTGTCCATTTGTATATTCAATCTCCTAGGATCTTAAAGGCTAATAAGAGCAGAAATCCTCTCCATATCCTCCCTGATGGAGGGTCAGCCATAAGGCCTCTTTCTGAACATATCTATCAAAGAGAAGCTCACTGCCTCCATAGCAGCCGATTCCCTTGTCTGCTGGGATATTCTTCCTTATACTGGGCTAAAATCTTCTTCCCTGTACCTTCCAAACTTTGATCCTACTTTTGCCTTTTGGCGCAACACAACTACCTCATTTGTGAGAGGCAGTGCAGCACAGCAGTCAGAAGTGGGCATCTGGAGTTAGATTTGGGGTCAGGTTCTAGCCCTGTGATAGGACATTGTCACACTATCTGTGTGACTTTGGGCCATGATGGAGCCGCCATTTCCTCAGCTGGCTTAGTGATGCGGTAGTGATGTCTACTCAGGACATCAGATAATGCACATAGACTGCCCAGTAATGGATCACTGCAGTTGAAAGTTGACATTACGGCTGCTTTTTCAGGCTAAGCACCTGCAATTCCTTCACTTCTTCCTCACAAGCTTGGTTGCCATTTCAAGAGCTACCCTAAAATAGTGCACCCACTCTCTGGCTCTGGAACTCAGCCTGCAGTGGGCCAGAGAGAGAGTGCAGTCCTGGGACTCTGCCTTATAGGGTAATGTATGGTTTAGCTTTGCGCCCCCACCCAAATCTCACCTTGAGTTGTAATAATTCCCATGTATCAAGTGCGGGACCCAGTGAGAGGCAATTGAATCATGGGGGCAGTTTCCCACATGCTGTTCTTGTGATAGTGAGTTCTCATGAGATCTGATGGCTTTATAAGCATCTGGTATTTCCCCTGCTGGCACTCAGATTCAGGAAGATTCTGAAGTTAAGGTATACTGGGTGCCATACTTGCTATGTGGGAATTATTACAATTCAAGATGAGATTTGGGTGGGGACACAGACCCAAACCATACATCACCCTGTAAGGCAGATTCCCAGGACTGTACTTTTTCTGGCCCAGTGCAGGCTGAGTTCCAGAGCCAGAGAGTGGGTGTGCTGTTTTAGGGTAGGTCTTGAAATGGCATCCAAGCTTTTGAGGATTACGTGATTGTAAGTTTCCTGAGGCTTCCCCAGCCATGCAGATCTGTGAGTCGATTAAGTCTCTTTTCTTTATAAATTACCTGTTCTTGGGTATTTCCTTATAGTAATGAGAATGGACTAATACATAGGGTTAGAGCATTTGGAAGCTGACAGGTGACAGGGTGGTGGGAGGGGGAAATTGAAGGCTGCCGGGGAACAAGATGATCAGAAGATTAGCAGGCTGGACTTCTTGGTGGGTGGGTGGGGGGACCTGAGGCTGGTAATGCAGGTGGGACAGGACATTCTCCTGTCAAGCTTCCCACCTAAGCCCCAAACTCAGCCTTAGGCTCCAAGTTTGGGAACATCGGCTAATAGGGAAGGGCCCCAAGCTTTCTCCTGGGTGGGGCCTCTTGGGAAAAGCTTTAGCAGGTCCAGACTGTGAAGTGTACCTCTGGGCTCAGGGCCCAGATTGCCCCAAATATAAACCTTTAGGGATACCCCATCCCAAGGGCAGAGCAGGGGGCTGAGACTAGAGATTATTACCAAACCTAGTGTGGGGATGGGGGGGAGAAGTCCCAGAGTGGGAGGGGAAGGTGGGATGGGATGGGTATCATGGCTGGTTGTTGGAAGTAGATGGTGGAGCTTATTAATGTCCTCTGGTGGCCGGGGGCAGTAGCTCACACCTGCAATTTCAGCACTTTGGGAGGCTGAGGTGGGTGGATCTGTTGAGGCCAGGAGTTGAAAACCAGCCTGGCCAACATGGTGAAACCTCGTCCTCTACTCAAAATATAAAAAATTAGCCGGGTGTGGTTGTGCACACCTGTAATCCCAGCTACTTGGGAGGCTGAGGCACGAGAATCACTTGAATCCAGGAGGTGGAGGGTGCAGTGAGCTGAGATTGTGCCACTGCATTCCAGCCTTGGCACTAGAGTGAGACTCTGTCTAAAAAGGAAAAAGTCCTCTTGTGCCTTTTCTCCAGTCCTTGGCTGATCTGCCAACTTGGCAGCTCCTAAGTGAGCCCCCATCCTGTGCCCAAGGCTGAACAGGCATGAGGAGGTACAGACACTGCTTATGCTGAGATCCTTCTGCTGCATCTCCTTTCCTAGACTCTGCCAAGTTATCATGGAATTTTCTTAAAGAATTTTCCCAGCCCTGTGGCCTGAGAAGATAGTTCTTTTAGAATGGCTCTCCTTTTCACCTTTCCAGCTAAATGAAGAGGGCTCCAGTGGGGCTGAAGAGCAACGTCCCATCATGAAAGATATCCAAGTCCACAGGTGTGTTAGCCCACTCTCCTTTGGTTCCCCTAAAAATCTGGGAGGTGAGGCAAGTGTCGAAGATACAGACTGGGAGAGTGAGAGAATCTGGCTGATCTTGGTGCAGAGCTGGGACTCAAACCCAGTCTTCTTCATTGCAGGCCTCCTGCTGGGCCATAGCTGGGTGGCGTTTGGGCTCTGCCGCTGTCTAGCTATGTGACTTAGTCACTTTCATAACCCGTCTGGGTTCAGGCTCTTTCTCTGTGCACTGAGGGGGTAGAAACAGACCAGACTGCCTTGGGATGAAACCTTGGGAATGAAAATGCAAAGTCCTGCCCTAGCAGTGGGCAGGAGAGAGAGCTGTGGAGAGAAAGCCCTTTCCCTGCTGTGGCTGGCTTCTCCCCGGCCTCCTGGGTCAGCCTGGGCCATCTCCCCTCTGGGCAGTGAAACAGTTTTTATCCTGCCTTTGACTCTCAGTTTCTATGTAGATTCCTTAGGAATTGTGACAGGGGAGCTTAGTGGAAATAACCAAATGCCACATGGCCCCAGAGGAAGATGTGGTCTAGCATTTCTTAGAACAGGTTAAGAAACAAACGCACACAAGCTATAAATTCTGGGAGTGTCTTTAAAAGAAGCTAAGATAAAGGAGAATTAATTATCCTGCTCTGGCCTTGAGCAGTGCCACTGGGAGGCCTGAAGGGAGTGGCTCCTTGTTTCTGGTTCCCTGGGGTCTAGTCCTCTGAACAGCCTGGGTGAGGGAGGGACAGTGTATCATTCAGATTTTGCTCCTCAGGGAGGCCTTCTCTGCAGTGATTACCTAAGGAAACAGGGTTTTATTGTGGTGCTGGCCAGGACCTGGTTTTCTTGGTCCCAGGTCCACACCGTACCTGATGGAAGGATAATGCGGGAGGAGGGGCAGATATGCTGTGAGTGCCTGTGGTGGTTCCCACAGCTCCTCTAACGAGTTGCCACAAACTCAGCGGCTAAAAACAACAGACATTTAGTTTTTCGTAGGTCGAAGGGCCAGAAGTCTGAAATCAAGGCATTAGTCGGGCCATATTTGCTTTGAACTCTCTAAGGGAGAATCCTTCCTTGCCGATTCGAGTTCTTGGTGGCTGCTGGTTTTCCTTGGCTTGTGGCAGCACAACTCCAATCGTTGCCTCTGCTCCCCATGGCCTTCCCCTCTTCTCTCTCTTACAGGAACATTTGCCATTGGATTTAGGACTCACTTCTGTAATACTGAATGATCTCGTATCAAGATCCTTAACCTAATTACATATGCAATGCGCTTTTCCCCAAATTCGGCCATATTCACAGGTTGGAGTGCAACAGAGACATCTTTCTGGAACCACCGTTCAACCCACTAGAGTGTCAAGCACTCTGAGAGTTCCGTCATGTACTTCTCTTAATACACCTGAGAGGAGGGTATTATTCTCATGTTTCCCAAGATAAAACTGAGGCTCAGAGAGGTGAGGTAACTTGTGCCAGTTCATATCATCAGTGGGTGGCTGGACTAGGACAGAAACTGAGGGCTTCCACCACCCACGCAAGAGGGCAGGGACCAGTCTGTGGAAAGTTACGAAGGAATGCAGGCCTGGCCCAGGGAGGAGCCATGAGCAGCATCATCCTGCTGGAATGGTGAGTGTGTGAGGGCGGGCATGATGGGAGAGGAGGCTGAAGGAGAGCAGGGCAGGTCTTCCAAGACCTTGGACCCAGGTAAGGAGTTTGGGCTTGGCCTAGGGATAGAGAGGATCCTTGGAGACTTCGCATCTTTCAGAGGTAAAGAGCAGACGTCTGGGTTGCATGGAGGATGGATGGCAGAGGGGTAAACCTGGAGGGAAGGGCCTGTCAGGAGGATGGGAAGAACAGCACCAGTGCAGATGGAAAGGGAAGGAAGAACCTGAAGTTAAGGGGAGGTCCACACGCAGGTTAAATGACCAATGAATTCAGAGAAATTTAGGAAGTTCCCAGGTTCAACTCCTGAATGTGTTGTGTAGCCGCTCGCAGAGCTGGAAGAGTGTGGCAGTGGGCAACCGTGGTTTGTAGCTGCCCAAGATCCTTGGACACTTGCCCTGTGTTCAGGTCTGAGTCAGTTATCTCCCAGTGTGCTTGCAGAGGTGCAGGTGTGAGGCTCTGACAGCCCACAGGAACCTTTCACGGGAAAGAATCGACTCGCAGAAAGGGGCTCCGCAGGGGCCTGGACGTCAGCAGATGATGGCAGAGGAAGCTGAATGGAGAGCTGGGCCAGGTCTCATCAGCCAAGGAGCCGCCTCTGGGAGACGCCTCCCTCGTTAGGCAATTCTGTGGTATGGTTCTGGGCATTGTTCTTGGACACCCAGTTCCATCCTGTTTCTCAAGACACCCAACAATTCAACCAGCTACTTAACAGTCTTCATTAAACTCCGTTTCTGCTGCAGCCAGGCAGGCTGGACTCTGTAATTTACAACTAAGAATCTCGGACAATATAACTGTTTAGCAGTGAGGGTGAAAAGGAGGCGGAAGGACAGGGGGCATGTTGAATGTGAGGTGCCACTGGGGTATCAATGTGGGGATGTCCAAGGCGTTATTAGCTGTATGTGCCAGGAGTGCGGGGTGGCCTGTCCTGGGAACTCAGGTGTGAGATCATGAACATTTAGGTGGCTGTGAGGCTCATTTGAGACAGGTGTGGGGGGACAGGAGACCATCGAGTTTGCAAGCTCAATAGCCTCATTTAAGAGATGGCAAGCAGCAGGGGAGACATAGAAGGAGACTGAGAGGGAAAGACCGAGACAAAATGGTGTCATGAAAAGTAAGAGAGGAATTCAAAGAAAAAGTAGTGCCTGGGCCAAAAAGGCATAAAAGGGCGAGGGAGATGAGGAGTGAGAAAACAAGGACTTGGATTTGACATTTAAAAGGATAAGGGTGGGCCAGGCAAGGTGGCTCATGCCTGTAGTCACAGCATTTTGGCAGGCTGAAGTGGGCACATAGCTTTAGCCCAGGAGTTCAAGTCCAGTCTGGGCAACATGGCGAAACACCATCTCTATGAAAAATGCAAAAATTAGCTGGACGTGGTGGTGTGTGCCTGTAGTCCCAGTTACTGAGGTGGGAGAATCATTTAAGCCTCGGACATTGAAGCTGCAGCGAGCCATGATTGCACCACTGCACTCCAGCATGGCTGACAGAGCAAGACCTTCTCTCAAAAATATAAAAAAGGTAGAAGGATAAAGGTGACTTGGAAAAAGCAGTGCCACTGGCACGATGGGAATGGGAGCGAGACTGGAATGGGCTGAGGAGGGTGTGGGAGAAGAGGAAATGCAGAGCTCTTCTACAATTACTGTGGTGGGAAGAAGAGGGGCAGGCACCAGTGAAAGGAGAGGTGCGTGCTGCCCTCACCGGCTGAGCCAGGAGCCGCTGTGTCCAAGAGGTAGTGGTGTGGGCTGTGTGGGGATGACTAGGGAAGATGCCAGGGTTGACAGCTTGTTTATCCTTAGGTACTAGATAGTCTCTGACACTGTTATTATGGCATCTTTTCTTGAATTACAACTTCTAGTTGTAGAAAAAAAAAGTATTGCAATCATATGAAATCCAGTTAGAGGGATCACTTGGGTGAGGATGCCATTTAAAAAAATGATTGTTTTTCATTTAAAAAATGGAGATAGGGTCTCATTCTGTTGCCCAGGCTGGTCTTGAACTCCTGGGCTCCAGCGATCCTCCCACCCTGGCCTCCCAAAGTGATGGGATAACAGGTGTCAGCCACTGCACCCAGCCGAGGATGACAGTTTTAAGGACTACTGGGCTCCTAAGCCTTGTTCTGAAGATGAGAGTGTATGGGGGCACAGATTATCTATGAGTTAAGGAAACTCAGAGGCCTGGGAGGGAGGCTACCTGGATGCAGACCAGGAGCCAGTGTTTCCTGTGACTCCTCCATGCAGATACAGCCTCTGCAATGTCTGAATGTTGGTGTGCCCCCAGAATTCATATGTTGCAACCTAATCTCCCATGTGATAGTATTAAGAGGTAGGGCCTTTGGGAGGGTGATTGAGTCATGAAGGGGAAGCCTCAGAAATGGGACTGGGTTCCTTATAAAATAAGCTGAAGGGAGCTTGTTTGCCCCTTCTACCATGGGAGGACATAATAACAAAGCACACTCTAGGAAGCAGAGAATGAGCTCTCACCACACACAGAATCTGCCAGCACCTTGATCCTGCACTGCCCAGCCTCCAGAGCAGTATACTTCTGTTGTTTGTAAATTACCCAGTCTAACATATTTTCTTATAACAGCACAGCAGCCTAAGACACTCCCCAGGTCCCTGTTGTTCTCTGGACCCTGAGACTGTACTCTTCTCTATTTTGTTTTAGTCTTCTTTTTTCTCGTTCTTCTTTTCCTCTTCCTCTTCCAATTCTTCTCAGATTTGTCCAATTTAAACTCAGGCTTTCAGCCTGCCTGACTGTATGACCCTGCACTGTAAGCTACTCTTTCCATTTTTCCGAGTCTCCAGAGTCTACCCCAGGAGTTCTTGGCTATTGTGCTGTGGGCTCCTTTGAAGCCTATGGCTCAGAATAATTTCTTTAAATGTATAAGATACAATATGTAAGATTATAAAGGATACAAGTGTATTAAAATAACTTTATCAAAATATTTCTTAAAAACAAATTTGTGACATGGTAATACATGTGCTTCTTAATGCATCAGATAACAATCTGGCAAGAGGCCTAACATCGACCATGATTTCAAGGTAGTGATGAGCAGGACTGGTAGCTGGAACTATTTGCAGCAATAGTAATATGACATGAAAACACCTGTAATTCCTCCTGCCAACAAAATCACGGTACTGTTAAAACTTTGTAGTGTGTGGCGTATAACCATACGCCACAAAGAAAATGTTAAAAATTCACTTGGAAGTTAGTGAACATTAAGATGCAATTTTTCTCTCTACCAAGTTTATGGATGTTCTGAATTCTGCTTATGAACTCTTCAGGGGCTGTGACTCCAGGTTAACAAGGCCCAGCCTGGATGCTTGGGTTTCCTTTATTCTATTATTCCTTTCTTCATCTCTTTCTGAAACAGATCAGAGTTAACTCTTGTTTAATCATTAGGAAGGAATCAGTAATCAAGGGAGTTTTTTTTTTTTTTTTTTTTTGAGATGGAGTCTCATCACTCTGTCACCCAGGCAGAGGCACAATCTCAGCTCACTGCAACCTCCACCTCCTAGGTTCAAGTGATTCTCCTGCTTCAGCCTCCCGAGTAGCTGGGATTATAGATGCACACCAACATACCCAGCTAATTTTTCTATTTTTAGTAGAGATGGGGTTTCACCATGTTGGCCAGGCTGGTCTTGAACTCCTGATCTCAGGTGATCCACTCTCCTCAGCCTCCCAAAGTGCTGGGATTACCAGGCATGAGCCACCACGCTCAGCCAAAGAGAGCATATTTTAACACATGTGCTCAAACATTAATACAAGATCCGTCCACTCAGGCAGGAGCAAGGAGGCCCCTGGACATGGGCTCCCTTTCTAGCTTGCAGAACAATAACCATGACCTTCAGGTAGAGCTGAAAGGGGCCTCCCAACCTCTCCCCCATGCTTGAGTGAGACTTATTCTATGCCTGGGGAAAACAGTCTCAGCGGACTACGCCAGGTCAGGGAATCGTCTACTCCACAGTCTCGCTCCATGAGAAGGTTGCTCTACATCTTGAAGGGCCCCTCAAGGTAGGCCTTGAGATTGGCTGTTGCTACACGCACACACATGCGTCTGTATAAATGGTCTGTGGTGACACTGGCATCAGTTAAAGCAGAGAAATAGGGACCAGGCTTAAGGTATGAGACGTGACCTGCACATAGCCCTCCTACGCAGACGCCCAATGGCACGTTGTCCACCTGCCCTCATTCTCTCTGCCGGTGTGCAGGAGGCTGGGAAAGGTTTGCCCGGCATATCTTCTCCATTAGTTCTCTCCTTCCTCAAGGGAACCAAGTCCATTTTTAGCACTTTCACCATTTACCCTCCATTTTTCACCCCTCGCTTCTCGATTCACCTGCCCTCTGACTTCCCTCCTTTGCCTCCTCCAGTTCCCACCTGCTTCGTTCAGGATGTTCCTCTCCTTCCCACCCTCCTTGTCCACACAGCATCCGTCAGCTGAAAAGGAACCCTAACCATGGCTAAAAAGAGCCAAGTGCTGTTGAAATTCACCTAGACATGGAACAGGAGAGTTCTAAGTTCTAGAGGGAAGTTAGACCCTAGAAGTGAGAATTCCTGGTCCTGACACGTGGAAGAAACTGAATGAATGTGTTTTTGAGTTATTGAATAAAGAACCAGTACTGCTTATCCCTGAAGCTCCCCAGAGTCTCTCCTGGGAATTTCCACCAGTTACTGTCTATCCCTTGCCCTCCTCTAATTAAACTGGCCTTTTCTCAAGCACTAGCATTCAAGAGAAATCAAATGCTTTTAATCAATGTTATTGGTTTTGTTTTGCAACAGCATTTTTTTGCTACCATTCTTCACTGCAATTGTGAGATGATTAGATTTGTGTGTTTCAGGCAGCTGGGAGGGAGGGAGGGAGAATAGGGGAGTGAATGGGGTGGGTGTTAGCCTGAGAACCACATTATCTAATACTGTCTCTTGGAAGGCGACCTTGTGAGGTGGGAGAGTGCGTGCAGGGCAAGCAGAACCCACAGGACCGCTTCTGTGAGGTGTTCCAAGCCCCCAGCAAAGTGCTGCCTCCTCCCTAGGCAGCTTTTCTCCCAGAGCGGAAGGTCCTCCAAGGCTGGTAGTCTTTTGGTTCTTTTGTCACCAGCCCGGCCCAGTGTCACTGTGTACAGGTGGGCCTTACAGACTCATTAGTTTGATTCTCACCTCCCAGGAGAATTTTATATTAAAGCATACAGGTTCATACATTTATAGTAAAAATTGCCAATTGGTAGCAAGCGCTGCTGTGTGCCAGGCATTGTGTAAGCATTTCACAGCATCATCTCATTTAACTCTCCACCTGCAGTCAGAGGGATCCTTTCAAGGTGTGAATCAGGCCGAGTGTGGTGGTGCATGTCTACAGTCCTAGCTATTCAGGAGGCTGAGGCAGGAGGATCACTTGAGCCTAGGAGTTCCAGGCTGCAGTGAGCTATAATTGCACTCCAGCCTGGGCAACAGAGCAAGACCCTGTTTCTAAAAAACAAAAAAGACCCAGGTGTAAATCACATCCTGCCTCTCCCCTGCTCCAAACTCTCCAAGGGTTCCCATCATACTGGGAGTCAGGTCCCTGCCACGTCCCATGAGGCTCCTGCTCCAACTGCAGCCCCTCCCATCCATCCCCTGTCTTACCTGTCTCCTTGCTTCTCCTGGAACTGGCCAAGAAGCCCTGCTCCAGGGCCTTTGCACTGACTTTTCCTCCAGGCTCTGCCCAGCTCCCTTCTTCACTTTCTCAGCCATCTGTGCAAGTGTCTTCTCAGAGATACCCTTGCCACATCTAAAATACGATGCCTTGTCAAGCTCTGTTGCCTTCCCTGCTTTCCTTTTTTTTTTTTTTTTTTTTTTTAATTTGAGCTGGAGTCTAGCTTTGTTGCCTAGACTAGAGTGCAGTGGCACAATCTCGGCTCACTGCAAACTCTGCCTCCTGGGTTCAAGTGATTCTCCTGCCTCAGCCTCCCAGGTAGCTGGGATTACAGGTGTGAGCCACCACACTCAGCTGATTTTTGTGTTTTTACTAGAGATGGGGTTTCACCATGTTGTTCAGGCTGGTCTCGAACTCCCGACCTCCAAGTGATCTGCCTGCCTTGGCCTCCCAACCCAAAGTGCTGGGATTACAAGCATGAGCCACCAAGCCTGGTCCCCTGCCTTCCTTTTTAACAGTGCTCAGCACAAATGGCCATTTTATTACAAATCTGTTTATTTGTCTATTATCCATCTCCTTGAGGAGAGTCAAAATTACATGAGGACAGAGTTTGTTTTGTTTACTGCTGTATTTCTAGTGCCAAGAACAGTGCCTCCAATACAGTAGGCTCTCAATAAATATAGTCAATGAATAAATAAGTAGATGAATACTCACAAAATCTTATGATTTAAATGCTATTCTTCCCCCCATGCTATAGATAGGAAAACTGAGGCTTGGAGAGATTAGCAGTATTTTCAAGGTCATGAAGTCATAGATCTGAAGTCAAAGTGTCTGCCTGCAGGGGCTTAGCTCCAGCCCCTGTGCTATTTAATCTAGCTCTGCACTCATAAATACCTGTCAGCATTTCTATGTGGAAACCCTAAACCCATGAGACCTTGACGAAAAAAGGCTTTGTGGACGGAACTGTGAAATACTACAAACTGCATTTCCCACTCAGTGTCTCAAACGCTTGTTAGCATATGAAAGTTCTGCAAAAAGCAAGCTGGTTTGTGTTTCCCAAATATTCCACTGTAGTGGTCTCCTGTTTGTGTACTGACATATTGCAACACATACCTTGGGAAATATTGGCTTTTATTATTGCGGAGAGAAGGCAGATCATCTGACAAAGGACCGGGAGCTCTCTCTGGTCGTCTGACACAGAGGGCTGGGGTCAGAGGCTTCCCTCGCCAGGACGAGGGGCCATCCTCAAAGTCAACTTCCCACCAGACTAGCATCTGAGCCCACCGTGTTTATACACTCACAGATAAGGCCACTCTCATGCTCACCCCTATGACTCGAAGGCCAGTGGTGTAGCTCTAGTACCTTTCACCCACAGCCCAGCCCAACTCGGCTCTGCAGGGTACTGTGAGAGTATGTGACCTGTGTGTTTGCTGGCTTTCTTCCCTTTGGTCCTTATGCGAAGTGACACTTGCTGGTGTTCATCCTGAGCCGTGAGAGAGCAAATCCTTGTGTGTGTCACTTAGGAACACCAGCCCCACAAGCCTGGTCTTTTTTTTTCCTCACTGTTTTATGTCTCCTCATTGTAACTTTAACCTTTAGAGAAATAAGGATACTACCTCACCCTCTTCTGTCTTCTCAGTTGCCTCTGTGTTGAGCCCATGGTAAATGCCTAGATAATTCTTGGTGTGAGTGTGAGGGAACCAATAATCCTGTATGTTGCATAGTTTGGTGCAGGAAGGATAAATGGCGACGTTGCTAATCCCTTAATTCATTATCAGAGCCTTCCCTCTGCCCCAAGTAGGATAGAAGGATGCCCAGAGGCAGAAAAGAACATTGAGTGAAATGTGCATAACTGTCTGAATCACTGCATTCTTGGGAGAGTCAGAGTAACTGTCAAAGCCCCCGAAGTATCCATTTTTATTGGTTCCGATGTTGATTTGTTGCTGTTAGAGATTCAGGTCTCATCTTCGCTTCTGAGATCATCTAAATGACATCGGTGTTGGAGAAGGGAAGAGCAGAGACGAAGCATCCACAGGCAGCCCTGGATCCTGAGTGTAAACATCTGGGAGGAGGCGGGGGATGCAGGAGAGCCTGGCCTTTCCAGCTTGTCAGGCACAAGGCTGAGCGGGAGGAAGCGAGAGGCATCCAAGTGGGCAGTGTTTTGCCTTTACCCCAAGTGACCATGAGAGGTGCCATGCAAGTCTCAATCATGTTCCTCCTAGTAACTGTGTCTGACTGTGCTGTGATCACAGGGGTAAGTTGCCTAACATTCTCTGTTCCCCCTGGTTTTGGGAGATGTCAGGCTGTACATGGGATGTGAGCCCATGGCTCAACACGCTGTGAACCAAAGGGAATGGGGAGTTAGGCATTAGACAGCGCTTCAGAGAGGGATTGCATGCCATTTTCAGACTAGTTAGACCTCTCTCTACTACATGGGATCTGCTTTTGAGAAGCTGTGTATGAATCAAATCCTGTTTTAAATGAATCAGTAGAGCACTGAACATTTTGAAGTTCAGTCCTTTGGTAAAATGAAGATCCCTATTGTATAATAAGGAATTCCTTTATAAAGTGGATTGGCGTACCCTAATTTGTCTTTTGTGTGAATTTTAACATTTATTAATGGTCTGGTTCACGTATTAATATAATTTGCATAGCATGTAAATTATATTACATAGCATGTAAATTATATTAAAATTATATTCAAGGCAGTAAGCTTAATTAAAGGTGGTAAGCTTATAAACTTCTATTGTGTAAATTTAACCTCTGCTAAGAAAGGATATCTTTGAAACTCTTTCCTCTGTGCCTGCCCAGTTAGTTCTGAGAGGAATATGAGTGACACTGACATTCAGCTGAGTGTACCCCAAAGCAAGTGTTCAGATAACAAGTAGAAATCCAGTCTAGAAGCAGAGGTTCAGTATATGGGCGCTGTACAATTGGTTCAAAATACTCAAATCACGGTTTTCTCTCAGAAGTTTGCCTTTACCTCGAACCACCTTCAAACAGGGGCACATGATGTGTTGTGGTAGCAGGACCATTCTTATTAAAGCAGAAAGCAATGCTTTATCTGAGCGCTTTCCGTATAAAAGCCACTGGGAGAAAAAGGTTGAGGGGAGCAGGGAAACTAAGTTTTAGTTCAGCCTTCTCCAGCTATTAACATAGAGAATGGAAATGTAGAGAAATGCCAAACAATTCCTGGAATTGGGGTAATTTTACTATTCACAGAAAGGAAAAATTCTTTCTTTTGTCTTTTAAAGGAAAAAGACTGAGTTCAAAAGAACCAATATTAAAGGCGAGTCAAATGCTTTTGAGATCCAAAGCAAAAAATAATAACAATAATAATTGCAAAGGCAGAATTATACCTAATGAAGTGTTTACACTGAGGGCTGCCCTTCGAAGGGGAAGCTTGGAATTCTGGGAGGACAAGAACAATGGTGAGAAGCCCCAGCTGCTGCACTGTGAGAGCTGGAACCGTGCCGCGTGGCTGGCCTGGATGCCAGGCTCACCTCACACAGGTGCCAGCTTCAGCACTGGCCCAGAGCAGCAGCAGGGCAGGCAGATCTGGGAGTGGCAGGCAAACATTCTCATGGTGGAAAGCTCAGTAGGAGAGCACATTTCCCTAGGTAAGGGGAACAGCAGGAAAGACAGATGAGTGGTTAGGACAGGGCAGTAATGGGAAGTCAGGACACCCCAGGCTCCCTACATCCTCCTGGTCCTGCTGGTGTCCCACTGCTGACTCTCAGCAGGAGGCCAGGCTCCACCCCTCCACACTCCCCAGCTCCCCGGACTGGGACTGTCCCCACATTCAGGGCTTTCTGGTCCTTCTTTCGAGACTGGGACAGCAATGCCCCACCTCTGTGGGAGAAGAAGTCAACTGGGGCTTCCTATACCTCAACGCTGAGCTTTCAGGGCCTGGCTGGGTGTGAGATGTGCCCGTGCTGGGCTGGAGACTGGCACAGCTGGGTGGCCCATGGCTCCTCTGGGTGATCAGTGGAGCTGGCATCCACTCTTTCCCTCTTGGGTCTGAGGAAGTAGGAGGCTTCCAGGTCCTGCCGCATCCCACACTGCAGCCGGAAGGTGCCCACAGGTTTTATTGGAGAAGAGTGATCCAAAACAGCTTTGGAGTTCAGCTGAGAAAAGCCACGTAGCATCTCTGAGAGTGGAAAGTGCGGATGCTTCTTCGTCAGGCCCTCACCTGAGTCTGGAGCTGTTCAGAGTTCTGTCTTCCCCAGCCTTGGCTTCTGTTTAACTTGGGCTTGGGTGGCCTTCTTTACAAATGGCACCTTCCCCAAACCAGGCAGGGCCACTCAGCCCCTGTTCTGTGATCCTCTCTGGAGATCAGGGAAGTCAGCAGGGAAACGCTGCAAGAGGCACCTGTTCCCTGGGTGCTGGCCCGTCCGCTGAGGCTGGGGCTCTGAGGGCCAGGGTGGGGTGCCACCGTGCAGAAGGGAGGCACTGACCACAGTGCAGGGTCAGGGCTGGAGACTCCTCGTCCAAGGCAGCTCAGCACTGACCACCCAGGAATTTGGGCCATCAGGGTCCCTCCCACCTCTGAGAATTCTAATTAATTCAATTCCACCAGCATTCGTTGTGCATCTCCTAGCCCTAGAAAAGCTATGCCTTCTAACTTCCAGCCTTGTCAGAAAAGGAGGATTGTCTTCCTACTGAGTATCCTCAAGGAGCTTGGATGGTTCCTCAGATCCAGTTCCAATGCCCCGCTAAGCCCTGAGCCTCCCCATGAGAGGAGCCGGGCAGTAAAGCGTGGCCCAGGGCGTTCTGTTAGGCTAAGGCTGGGAGTGATACTCTCAGCCTCTTCTTCCGCTGTCCTGATAAGGGCTTTTTGGGTCTACCCTTCCCTTCTGCTTTCTCGTGGGTGCACTAATGGGCTGCTCCCTTCTCTCTCCCACCTGCAGGCCTGTGAGTGGGATGTCCAGTGTGGAGCAGGCACCTGCTGTGCCATCAGCCTGTGGCTTCGAGGGCTGCGGATGTGCACCCCCCTGGGGCGGGAAGGCGAGGAGTGCCACCCCGGCAGCCACAAGGTACTGTGCAGACACTGCACGGGTGCACAGATGTGGGTGAGCCATGCGGGGAGCAGAGGGTGAGGTCCTGGAGCCTTCCTCTAGTTAGGAGGGCTAGAGAGGCTGGCTCCAGAGAGGAAGTCTGGGGAGGCTGCGGCTCCAGAGGACTTCACCGTCCTCTGACAGCCGATCCTGCCCTGATCCAGCCCCTGAATGTCAAGGGGAAGCAGACAGCTATGGGGTTGCTGTGCCTCCCCACCAACAGGCATCCACTTTACTTAGTGCACTGCAGGTCAGACGTCTGTACGTTTATTTGTACAGGGTCTGACATGATCCACTTACAGACTTCTAGCACAGGTTGGAGAGAACTGCTGGTCTAATTTGATCCTCACAGCAACCCTGGGAAATGCTGAGGAAACTGAGTCCAGCAGGGTCACGTGACTTGCTCAAGGCACACAACCAATGAGAGAGCTGGGACTGGAACGGCGGCTTTCTGATGCCAGCTCTAGTTATGCCCCACTGATGTTGGGCACTGCCTCTTTGCTTTTGGGGGGCGGCCTTGGGTGGAGGGGTGCCGCTGATCTCATAGGCTGTTAGACAGTCTGGGCATTCCCAGACCATAATTTGCTGTGTGGACTTGATCAAATTAGCTCACCTGCTCTTGGGCCACACGTACACGATGAGTGGAGCAGACTCACTGCCTGTAATGTCCCTTACGGATCTGACGAATTCAGATTTTGAAAGGATCTCACATGCCGTTTGCTCTGTAGGGACCTCCCTTCGGGAACACAAAAGAAGACCCACAAAATCACCTTCCACACCTGGTCAGGTTTACAGGAGGCAAGCCAGGTGCCCACTTTCTAAGAAGTCACTCACTCTTGTGCCCTAAGTACACAGCTCCTGCCCTGTGCCTGCTCTCTGACAGCCAGCTCAGTCCAGAGTCCTCTGGAGCCACAGCCTCCCTGCACTGGCTCCCTGGAGCCACTTTACCACACTTACCAGCTAACCAGTGAAGCTTCCAATTCCCACAGCTTTTTCATTAAAATGCAAATGGTGGTGGTTCAATCTAGTCTGACATCGACGTATTAGAAGCAATGAGGATGTTTCCACAGGCTCTCGGGTGACCCACTCTCCTCCCTGGGCCTTGCCCCTCTCCCCACATGTACCCCGCTGTCTGAATTAGACATTCCCGAGCACAGGCTCTCAGGCTTGCCAGCCACCTTCCCCCTGGACTCAGGTACCTTTCGTGCTCTTTGGGGACTTGCCTGCACCCCGGCTCGGGGCTCATCTGGGCACAGAGCATCCTCCAGCAGTCTGTCTCCCAATCATAGCCCCGCCCAACCTCGTGTCCCAGGGTGAAGAGGGGCAGGGAGTGGTGAACGAGGCCGGACAACGTGGCAGTCCTTGTAACCCTGGGGTACGTCAGGTGGTTCAGCGGCAGATCCATATTCCCAGTAAGGACAACAGTGGTGATGAAAACTAATGCTGAGTGCTTCCCACACGCCACCCTTCATACCGGGTGCTTTTTGTCATTTTAACCTCTTTATAATCACATGTGGTAGGTGCTGTTATTAACCCATTTTAGAAATGATAAAGCTGAGGCACAGAGAGGCCAAATGATTTGCTGATTGTCACGCAGCCAGGAAGTGGAAGACCTGGGATTTGAACCCAGGCAATCTGACAGTGGGCCCATGCTCCTAACTCCTCCTTGGGGATACCCCAGTGGTTTAGCACTCCTCCAGGCTGTGGGTCTGGGCAGAGATGGTGGCTGTGCTGTTCACGGCTGCACTTGCAGCACCCACAACGGAGTTATGAGCCCATGTGGAGAAGCAACAAACATTCAATCAATGGGGCTGTGTGTGTATGTGTGTGTGTGTGCTGAGTCTCCAGAGCCAGATAGCCTGGGTGCAAATCCTAGCTTCTCCACAAATTAGCTGTATGATCTTGGCACATTGCTTAGCCACTCCGTGCCTCAGTTTCCTCATTTCTAATTGCTAGTATTGTTGTGCTAGGTGCAATGGGGAGTGGGCTAGGGAGTGCGGGGAGACATTTGCAGGGCTGGG
Source organism: Cacajao melanocephalus (assembly GCA_963573385.1). Lineage (NCBI taxonomy): Eukaryota > Metazoa > Chordata > Mammalia > Primates > Pitheciidae > Cacajao > Cacajao melanocephalus. The sequence goes on along the minus strand of CAUYLG010031190.1, from coordinate 18,645 downwards.
CTGAGCAGAGACTGCTGCTAGGTGGCCCACCCACCTCCCTTTGGTGAAGGTGTTGCTTTCTTCTCTCCTTAGGTCCCCTTCTTTAGGAAACGCCAGCACCACACCTGTCCTTGCTCTCCCAACCTGCTGTGCTCCAGGTTCCTGGATGGCAGGTACCGCTGCTCCATGGACTTGAAGAACATCAACTTTTAGGCGCTTGCCCGGTCTCAGGATGCCCACCATCCTTTTCCTGAGCACAGCCCGGATTTTGATTTCTGCCATGCAGCCCAGCTCCCATAACTCTCCCAGTGCCTGCACTGACTACCCTGATCTCTCTTGCCTAGTACGCACATACGCACAAAGGCAGACGTACCTCCTACCCTGACATGGTCCCCAGGCTGGCCCGAGGATGTCCCAGCTTGAGGCTGTGGCATGAGAGGTGGCCAGCTTGGTTCTCTTCCCTGCTCATTTGCCAGAGAAGTGGCAAATGGCAGAAAGGACATCCCTCCTCCCCTCCCCAGGTGACCTGCTCTCTTCCCTGGGCCCTGCCCCTCTCCCCACAGATGACCCTCGGACTGAACTAGACATTCCTGAGCACAGGCTCTTGAGTGCCTCGCTCAGTCCCAGGTTCCGGCCTGACCCTCAGGCCCCCTGTGTGATGCCTATGGGGACCAATTTGTGGGTTGTTCATCTTTCTTTGATTGCTTAACTCCTTAGTTTTAGACCACAGGCTCAAGGTCGGATCTTCCCAGAGAGCAGCGGACAGTCACCCCAAGGCAGGTGTAGGGAGCCCAGGGAAGTCAATCAGCCCCCTGAAGGCTCCGGTCCCCACCAGCCTGTGGCCTGACTTTCTACCCAGATTGTCATGCCTTGAATGCCCCCCTCTTACCAGACTTTACCAGTTAACCACTGAAGCCCCCAATTCCCACAGCTTTTCCATTAAAATTCAAATGGTGGTAGTTCAATCTAATCTGATATTGACATATTAGAAGGCATTTAGGGTGTTCCCTTAAAGAGCTCCTTTCCAAGGATCTGCCCTGAGAGCAGGGTGGTGACTTTGAGGAGGGCAGTCCTCTGTCCAGAGTGGGTGGGAGCAAGGGAGGGGGAGCAGGGCAGCGGCTGAAAGGGGCATTGGTTTCAGACCAGGATGGCAACTACATACCAACCTGCTGGCTTCAGAATAAAAGCACGAACTGAACCAAGATGTGTGGTGTGGTGTTCCTGCTGTGGGTTCCAACCAGGGCCTATGCCTCTGTGGCAAGGACCAGGTTGTGTCCAGGTGCTGGAGGAGTGTGACTGGTGTTCCTCCCCTCCCCCACACCATCAGGGCATGTTTTTTGGAGAGAGTCGATTTCAGGGTCTTTTTGAAGAAAGGACGAGAGGCAGCCCCATGAGCTCTGGGCAGGGCGTGTGCGGCTTGGAAGGGTAGGGGGCAGGAAGGGGCCGTGAGCTGGCACGGGCTGGGAAGACTGCATGGCTGAGACCGCTTAGCTGCAACTCTCATTTTTGAAATTTGGGCCCTTTTGTTTGAGGTCAAATATTTGACCTCACCAGGCCACTGTGTGCCTGGAGAGAAGAAATCCACATTGCTAACAGAGCTGGCAAGGTTGTGAGCCCTCCATCCTAACCCAGAGGCTGGGAGCTTCCTCTAAATGTAGCTTCCTGGTCTCACTGTTTCTGTTCCTGGTCTTGCTGTTTCTTTTCCTCTTCAATTCTTAGTCTAGAAAAATGTAACATACAATAGGAAAGTACATCATGTCCCATTTTAATTGCTTGGAAGTCTCCAGGAAGACGATGGTTTCTGAGGCCTGGAGGGCTCCTGCCCTCCCTGAAGGCTGGCTCTGCGTGTGTTCTTCATCCATCAGCCCTGGCTGCTCAGGGGATACCCAGGACAGTCTTTACTCCAGGACCCTCTCAAGCCAGGCCAGGCCCCTGACACCGTCCTTTCTTTGTTTTTGTCTCCTTTTACGGACATTGCCACCTGCTGTGCTGACCTGGGGCTTTCTTGCAGCCCGTGAATCTCTTTTTCTCTTGGTTTCAGGCTCAGGTCCTGGACATAAAGTTCGTTTCCACATCCAGGATTCCATTTTCACCATCCTGTCCTTTGACATTCATAGCTTTCCTCAAGGTACCATTGATTACTGCCCACTGGGCTTTTGTGGGGCTCCTTTCTACATTGTGCCCCTCCCTGTACGCAGAGCCATCCCGGATGAGGCAAGGTCCTGCCTCAGAGCAGCAGGGGCCGGCAAAGGTGGCTACAGGCACCAGGACCCCTGTGGCGCTCACTAACATGCCAGTGGCTGCTGTGTAATCTTTTAAGGTGGTGCAAAAGTAATTGCAATTTTGCCATTAAAAGTCTTGTGCACCAACCTGCTAATTGGACCCATTTTCATATTCTTTTCTTTCTTTCTTTGTTTGTTTAAGAGAGGGGGTCTGCTTTTACTCAGGCTAAAGTATAGGAGCATGATCATAGCTCATTGCAGCCTGGAACCTTGGGCTCAAACTATCCTCCCACCTCAGCCTTTCAAGAAGCTAGGATTACAAGCACGTGCCCCATGCCTCGCCTTTTTTTTTTTTTTTTTTTTTTTTGTAGTACAGATGGGGTCTTGCTATGTTGCTGACGCTGGTCTGAAACTCTGGGCTCAAGCAATCTTCCTGCCTTGGCCTCCTAAGGGGATGAGGCGTGGGCCACTTCACCTGGCCTGTTACACGAATCCTGATGTGCAGTTTGAAACTATGTCATACCAACTGGAAAGGTTAAGAGTCAATGCACTTTTTTTTTGTTTTTTTGAGACAGGGTCTTTGTCATCCAGGCTGCAGTGTAGTGGCATGGTTATAGCTCACTGCAGCCTCGATGCCCTGGGCTCTCAAGCCATCCTCTGGCTTCAGCCTTCTGAGTGGCTAGGACCATAGCTTTGTGCCAGCAAGCCTGGCTAATTTTTTTTTTCTTGAGACAGAATCTGGCTCTCGCCCAGGCTGGAGCGCAGTGGCGTGATCTCAGCTCATTGCAACCTCCACCTCCTGGGTTCCAGTGATTCCTGTGCCTCAGCCTCCCGAGTAGCTGGAATTACAGGCATGCACCACCATGCCTAGCTAATTTTTGTGTTTTTAGTAGAGATATGGTTTAGCCATGTTACCCAGGCTGGTCTTGAACTCCTGGCCTCAAGTGATCTGCCTGACTCAGCCTCCCAAAGTGCTGAGATTACAGGCGTGAACCACTGTACCTAGCCAAGCCTGCCCAATTTAAAAATTTTTTTTTGTAGAGATGGGGTCTTGCTTTCTTGCCTGGGCTTGTTTTGAACTCATGGGCTCAAGTGAACGGCCAGCCTTTGCCTCCCGAAGTGCTGGGATTACAGGAGTGAGCCACAACGGCCGTCCATCAGTGCTATTTCATTTTTATTTTTGCTTTTGTCTCCTTTGCAATTTCTTACATATATTTTTTATTGCCTTTGTCTTCTGTGTCTTAGTTTCACATTCTTCTGTACTGGTTTGGGAGTTCTTGTCTTTGATCACATGTAGTATATTGCCTAACACCATTATCATTTTTTATTATCTGAATTTTGAGGAATGTAAAATTGGTCCCCATTGTTATTACTGAAGACAAAAGGGCAGAGAGAGGGGAGTCTGGGGAGGTTAAGAAGAATATATTTGTAAGCATTCTTTATATTCAGGAATATGTTCTTCAAAAATATAAAAATAATTTACTTATAAGAAGGTACCTATAAGAAAAATGAATTCTAAGAGAATTAAATTAAATTAGAATCAGGTGATATTGACAAATCTTCAAGTTAAGGAGGAGCCTTCAATTCAGCTTTTACTTATTTGGCGCCAACCCTTTCCTCCCCAACTGGTGGTGTCTGCTGCCATCTAGTGGTTAAAGTGGGGGACAGCACAGAAGATACGAAGTGGAAAGGAGGGGAGACTCAGAAAGAGGTCTCTCCTCAAAGCAGATGGGGATCATTCTGCAGATATCCCCAAACGTTAGACTCAGGAACAGGTTTAGAGGGACAGCACTTCCATTTGTGGAAAGAGGTCTGCCACCCTATGGACCACACGAAAAATACTTAACTGCTACTTGGACCCTGTGCCATCCTGGACACTCTTCGGAGGGGTTTTAGGAAAGGCTGAGGACATCCCCTCAAATGGACGGGGGTCACAGTAACACTACCGAGTGTCCCCTTCCTTCATTTGTGTATCCCTGAGACACAGCATGAACAAGAAGAGCTGCCTCTCTGAGGCTTTTTCATCATTCGATCCCCTCCCCAAATCTGCATTTCTGTTATTCGCCTTGATTAATGCTTCCACCCTCTCCCTGGTATCCAGAGGGAGGCCAGGGTGGGCTAGAGCCTGGAGCCCTCTGCACCAAGGAGGAAGGACTAGACACAGACTGAGAAGAGGGTAGAGGCCAGAGCGGAGTTATCCCGGGAGCTCTCCTGAGGGCCTGAAGCACTCAAAGGAGATTAAGTGGAAATTTGCTGGCTGAAGCTAACTCCAGCTGAATATTTAACAGTGAACATGGGATGGTGTAGTCCATAGAATTCCAAAAAAACTGGCTGACGACTGAGCAGGCACAGGTGAGTGCATGCTGACTGCTGTCCCTCCTGCATATCACCTGACACCCTTCTGAGGCTCCAGGAGGCAGTGGCCAGAGGGGAGACCCAAGGAGAAGCAGGAAGCCTCTGAAAGCCAAAGGAAAAGGTCAGCTCAGCAGAGGCTCTGAGGCTGGGGACCTGCTTCAGAGCTGAGTTTGCAGGAGGACTGACACCCGGATTTTTCTTAGAGTGTGTGTTTGTCTAGGGTGGCTATGCTTGGGCTGGGGCTGAGGTGGGGCCAAGAACCCTGGGCTATGGAGGGCAGCACTTGATGTTTGTCTTGCTCCACTTCCGCTGCTATAACAAAATACCTGTGACTGAGTGATTTATAAAGAACAGAAATGTATTTCTCACAATTCTGGAGGCTGCGAAGTCCAAGATCAAGGCACCAGCAGATTCACAGTCTCCTCAAGGCTTTCTTTTTATACCCTCACATGGCAGAAGGTAGTAGGGCAAAAGGGGCTGGCTACTTCCCTGGAACCCTTTTATAAGGGCACTAATACCATCCACAAAGGCAGAGCCTTGTCTGATCTAATCACCCCCAAAGGCTCTGCCTCTTAATATTATTGCATTGGCAATTAAGTTTCAATACATAAATTTGGAGGGACATTCAGACCACAGCAGCATTCCTACTTCTTCATACCCTTGAGAGTGACAATCACTGGGTTCCAGAAATTGCTACTTGAAAATGTGACCCATATATGGTCCAGGCTGGTCTCAAACTCCTGGGTTCAAGCAATCCTCCTTCCTTGGCCTCCCAGAACACTGGGATTACAGGTGTGAGCCACTGCACGTGGCCCATGAGTCAGCCTTGACCGATGAGGCCAGCCCAAGAGTCAACCTTGAGGATTTGCCTGGGTTGTGTCAAAAAGTCAGATTCTACCAGGAAGCACAAGGTAGGGGGCAGATTCTCTGTCTGGGTATCATTGGGGACACCTGTTCTGATTGGGAGCTGGAAAGGAAAACAAGAAGAGCCATCGTTAAACAAACAGGTCTTCTCCATCAAATGACAAGTGAATGAATACAACACGCTGTAGGCACACAATGGAGTACTATGCAGCCATTAAAAGGAAAGAAGTATTGATATGCACCGTAACATGGAGGAACCTTGAAAACATCATGCTAAGTGAAAGAAGCCAGTCACAAAAGGCCACATCTTGTATAATTTCATTTACGGGAAATGTCCTGAATGAGTAACTCCATAGAGACAGCAAGTAGATGCGTTGTCGTCCAGGGCTAGGGGTGGGCTGGAGGTAAGAAAGTGGGGAGTGACTGTTAATGTTCTTTTTGGGGCCACAAGAATGTTCAAAATTAGATAGTAGGCATGGTGGCACAACTCTGTGAGTATCCTAAAAATGATTTGAATTGTATATTTTAAATGGGTGAGTGGTCTGGTATGTGAGTTATAGCACCATGAAGCTGTTTTAAAAGTATTAAAATCCAACAAGTAAAAAAGAAAAAAAAACAGCTCTACAACCTCAGTTTGTAGAATTGAAAAGGATGAGGCCAGGAAGGGGCCGGGGCTCATGGTCTCTGAGGTTCGGTGCTTCCAGGGACCCAAGAGATCTTCAAGCCCCGGGGCACATCACCAGCAAGGAGGGTGGGCGTTCTGGGGTGGACCGTGGCTTGATATTCCTTCAAATGGATATTTAAAAAAAATATTCACTTAACATTTGTTTTGTAGGGTGAAGAGAACGATTTGGTATTAACCCAAACAGTGTATTTCTTTGCTAATGTACCAAATAAGGCATTTGTTATATGTGGTTTTCTACCCAAACATCTTCTACACCAGTGGCATACTAAACTGTTTTCAATTTAGATGATTAAAGAAATCGTCTACGAGCAGAACAAAAGCACCATACTGTGCACGCTGCAGTCTGGGGTTTCAGTTTCCTGGGACAGCATCTGAAGATGCATGTAAGGAATTTTTTTTTCCACTGGAGGGCACTGCCCACCCTGGTGGGAACAGAGGGGTCCCTATATAGTGGCTGAGTTAGCTGGCACAGGCCTTAACTGGCTCTGAGTCTTCTACTGACTGCAGGGATGTTTTGTGCCCCCTTTAGAACTGCACCCTGGACAGCTGACCCTGGACCTGACAAGGAAGAAGGTTAAAAGTTGGGATGCCTCCTCTGGCTCCAACTCTTGTTGGGTCCGTGCCTAGACTCAGAAGCCCAAAGCCGCAGAATCACTGGGGTGAACAACTTTAGGTGAACAAAAGAGTCAGCTTCCCCCCGATGTTTTCCATCCCATATTTATGACTAAGGGCTCGGCCAGGGCCTGAACACAGCCACGCGCTAGGTCTTGCCACTCTGCTCTGCCCTGTCTCGGTTCTACACTCACCTGGGGGCAGTGCCTGGGTCTTGGGAAGACCGTGTGGTCCAGGTCACAGGAAGGTTAAGATTTATGGTCCTTTTGTCCAGAAGACCCTTTCCTGTCTCAGCCCCCTGCCTACTCGATAGTCTCTGCTGCCCATTGGCCACAGACGTATTTGTTTATATGCAAGTTAGAAGAGAAACATGAGTGTAGTTCTTGAAAGGATTTGGAGCTCCTGCGGGGGCTGGCCTGGCACAGGACAGGAGAATATTCTGGGTCTAGTGAGAACAGAGGGGACCTTATGTGGAGGCTGAAGATTAATGAGGAGGATTAACTGGATCTAAACAGAGAGAAACACTGGTGAGTAAGAAGCCGTGGGCACATTTCTGACAGAGACGAGTCATAGAGGAGCCTGTGAAAGTCTGTCTCAAAACTAAACCCCAAAGATTAGGTAAACAAATATGTCAAATGGCAGCTTGACATTTTCTTGTCATTTTATATTTTGCTCGATTGGCATTTCTTATTGAATTAGTGGCAAAGCTATTATGTTTCCTATAGGGGTGGGGGGCTGAGGGGGTAGCACAGTGGCTCACTGCACAGATGGCCTGAGTTTGAACCCAGTTTGGATACTTACTAGGGACTTTTGGCCCAAAGTTACTAAATCTCTCAGTACCTCAGTTTCCTCATCTGTATAACGGAAATAATAAAAATAGCACCTACATGTTGTAACCAGCACACTAAACTAGCATTACCTGGAGATATCTCTTGAGTGAGGTAAACTAATAAAACGTTCGAGAAGGAATGAACAATCTTTTCTCAGATGTGCTTTAATTCCCCAGAAGCTGAACACGGTAGGAAGAAATCAGTTTGTTGGGATCGTGTTCTGTTATTATCTTGAAGTTTAGAAGCACAGGTTTATATAGGCAGAGCTCAGTAACAGCTCCATTTGGGAACATAGATACGAAAATCTTATCTAAGTACTTCTTAATACCTTGCTTAAACATATGAGTCACTGTTTCACAGTAAAATGGAATGTTTACTCAATACGGGCTGTGATCTTAATACTGTGCTATTCGTTTATTTTTATTTTTTTGTAGAAAAAGTGTAAGGAGAGTGGGCTTTGAAGTCTGTCTTGGCTCTTCTCAGATTATGTCCAAATCAAACCTCCCAAACCATGTGTGTTCCCTGAGACAGACCCCACACTGCTGCAGCTCCCTTCTAGGAGGAGGCACTGCTAGGAGTGCTGCTCATCCCTGGACTGCCAGCTCCCAAGCACCAAAGGAAGATGCTACTGCCGGGACTCTGCTTCTGTGGGGCCTTAAACAAGCCCTTCTGCCACTTAGAACTTGACGCAGCTGCTCCTTGTACCTCCCACTCCCAGAGAAACACTGCCCTGACCCATCACCCCAAACTTTGAAGGAAATTAGTTAAACAAATAATGAAAATTCTACTTTTCTTTCTAAGTGGTAGAGAGGCTAGTTTCCATTAGGAGAAGGTCCAGCATGTTTTCATGCTAAAGCAAAGACTAGCAAGCCTAGGAGAGGGAGAAGCAGGGTGTGTGTGCACCTGAGAGTGAGAAGCAGGGTGTGTGTGTGTGTACACCTGAGAGGGAGAAGCAGGGTGTGTGTGCACCTGAGAGGGAGAAGCAGGGTGTGTGTGTGTACACCTGAGAGGGAGGAGCAGGGTGTGTGCGTGTACCTGAGAGGGAGAAGCAGGGTGTGTGTGTGTACCTGAGAGGGAGAAGCAGGGTGTGTGTGTGTGTACACCTGAGAGGGAGAAGCAGGGTGTGTGTGCACCTGAGAGGGAGAAGCAGGGTGTGCGTGCACTTGAGAGGGAGAAGCAGGGTGTGTGTGCACTTGAGAGGGAGAAGCAGGGTGTGTGTGTGTACACCTGAGAGGGAGAAGCAGGGTGTGTGTGCACCTGAGAGGGAGAAGCAGAGAGTGTGTGTACCTGAGAGGGAGAAGCAGGGTGTGTGTGTACCTGAGAGGGAGAAGCAGGGTGTGTGTGTGTGTGTGTACCTGAGAGGGAGAAGCAGGATGTGTGTGTACCTGAGAGGGAGAAGCAGGGTGTGTGTGCATCTGAGAGGGAGAAGCAGGGTGTGTGTGTGTGTACACCTGAGAGGGAGGAGCAGGGTGTGTGTGCACTTGAGAGGGAGAAGCAGGGTGTGTGTGTGTACACCTGAGAGGGAGGAGCAGGTTGTGTGTGCACCTGAGAGGGAGAAGCAGGGTGTGTGTGTACCCTGGGTCTGTGCCATCCAGAATTAGGCTTCAAAGGGGGTACTGTGGTGCCTTTGAAAACCTGAGTCATCAAAGTACAAAGGGGGAAAAGGAATACAGAGAGAGGGGCAGATGCACAGGAGGGAGAGGAGGCCCCTTGAATGGCAATCATTTCAGCTCAGTTGAAGGCAAACAGCTGGGCCCCACCTGGACTCTGGGAAGCCTTGCAGGTGAGGAGGCTGAGCAGCTGCTCTGAGGCCCAGACCAGGCGGCAACATGTGTTCTACATACACACTCCCTGGCTCCATCTGGGTCCCAGCTGGGAAGGGATGAGACAAGGACTTGAGCTGCCAGAAGGGATGCTCACAGTCTCCAGGGGTTCTCCAGGGGGTGACCAGGACCCTCTCCTGGGAGTTGCCCCACTCTAGGAGCTGCTGGGGGTGGTATCTTGGTAGCAGTAGCCCTATGGGCAGAGGCAGCCTGCAGCTTACTCTCAGAGGAGGGAAGGACAGTGAGACATTTGAGAGCCTGCACTGTCAGGCTGGCCATGCCTGGTCTCATTAGCCTTCAAGAAGTGTCCTGAGAAGAGGTCCTAGTGCAGGCCCAGGTAGCGTGAGAGGAAGGAGCCTGTGAGGGGTCTCAGGGGAACTAAGCACCTGGGGAATTTGGCCGCAGCCAGGGAAAGATGAGAGAGAAGGTTCTTGCCTTGGCTCCCTGTTGCGGTCTTGGTTGGACAAGTCGGGGCGCCAGTGTCCTAGCTGGCATGCACAGCTGTGAAATGAGCTGGTGCTCCATCAGTACTCTGGTCTTAGGAAATTCATTTCCTTTCTCTCCTTGGGGCCTGTGGGTGCCTCTGATAGGGGGGATGCTGCCTGTGGTCACCATACTTTTGGGCACCCTGTGGCTTCCCAGGAGTCCTGGGTCACAGAAGACCCCTGGAAGTAGCCTTCCTGCAAAGCATGTGGGCCACAAGGGGCTTTCCTGGGTTGCCCCAGAGGTCCCCTGAGCCCCCGGGGAGCTGAGTAAAATCAGAAGTGGGAACATATACTGCCCCCAGTATCTCCCACCCTGTTTCTCAGACTCTGCCCCCACTATTCCCACTCTACAAGGTGCCCTCTCTTCCTGCTCTGTCCTGTCTCTGACCTTCAGGCTGGTGGTCAGAGGTCCTCTTGGCAGGCCTGGGACCAAAAGTCAGATCTCAGCACCTGAGGAGTCAGGGTCTGTTCCTGTCTGATCAGTGGGAACAGTAACCCCTGCCTGCCCACAGGTTGTCATGAGGCCACCCTCAGCAGTGCTCCCCCAAACTCCCCTGGGGTAAAACTCACCTGGGGTGCTTGTCAAGTACCCAGAGTCCTGTGCCCCATTCCAGAGCCACTGGATCTGGATTTCTGGAGTTTCAGTAGCTTGGGGAATGTTGGAAAGGGGTGAAGCAGAAAGGCCCCGTTGACTCCCTCGGTTTGAATCCTGCTCCACCACCTGTGCCTAGCTACAGGACCTGGGGGGTTATCTCCTCTAACTCAATTTCCTCATTGGCAAAATAGGTTCCCAAGGGTGCTTACCTCGTGAGGTTGTTGTGAGCACTCACGGTGAGGAGCAAGGCCCTCAGCAGAGGCACAGTAATTGTGAATATCACTGCAAGATAGGCTTATGGAGTGAACGTGTTTTGTAGGCTGATAGATGAATTTTTTCTTCTCTTTATATAAAGTGGGCTCTGCCCTCTCTTCAATAAAAGACAGTGTCCGCACCAACCAATCCTCAAAAGGCAAGTATAGAAACTTAATCAGGGTGAAATAGAACAGCCCGCATCCACCCCCTCCTCTGATGGCTCATGAAATGGGCCAGGTGGGAGTGAGGCTGGCCTCCTACAGCCCTGCACCCACACACCCTGCCTAGGAGCAGGAAGGAATCGGGGAGGGCCCTCCGTGCTCACGCCCCTCTCCCCAACTCTCCCCCACTTCAGGATTGCTGCCTTAAAAATGCTTTGACTGCTACCCCACGTAGACCCACCCGGGATATTATTGTATGCTGCAGCCCTCTTCATTCTGTAAACCACCCCGTGGAGTCAGTCTGTTCAGTTCAAGGTGAAGATTTTAACTCAGGCTATTTATAATTCCTGCAATAGAGCGGGTGTTAGTTTCAAAGCAGTCATGCCAGATGTCAACTTAGAAGTTGAGAAGGAGACAAACGTTATTATAAATTAATGTTGCCAGTGATTAATATTTGATATTTTTAACACACATTCGTCTCAGAGGAAAAGAATCCTCTTTAATTAATGTGGCTAGATGTTGTGCAGTCCTTCCATTGACGTGGGATTACTGAAAATCTTTGGGTATAGCTTTGGGCAAAAATCTGACAGAAGAAAATAATTGAATCCTGAAGTCAGAGTCGGAGTTTGATGCCCCAGCCAGTGTCTGTACACCTGTCTCCTTCAGCTGGGACTGTGGGGGTTGGGCATCTGGCAGTCTCCTTCCTCCTCCCATCCTTTTCCCTACGGACCTTCTGCTCCCATTCTGATCTGGTCCAGGCTGGAGAAGCCACTGGTTGGTTCCATCACAGCCTTGGAGTCTGGAGATTTTTCTTTGTCTGGGCTTTGCCAGTATGTGAAGTGGCTCATCCTGTGGACTGTCACTGGGTGGGAGGAGGGGCTTGCCTTACAGACCTCTGCTGTTTTGTCTGCAGTGTAAAAATAAATGGTTGCTCTTATTTCAGATCTGGTGTGTTTCTCCACACATCCACATTTCCAGTATCTCTTGGAAAATGGCAAGTCCTCCATCTCTAGATGTGGGTTTCCACGGCGGCACTAACTTGGGAATTGCTTCTCTTTTCAGACGTTCCTGAACCTTCCATTGATCTTGGCCTCCACTATGCCTTCCTCAGGGTGGCCATCTGGTGGCTGCGGTTAGCATCTGACCTGCAGATAATTTGGTCTGCAGGTGTTGGCCTGCATTATGCTTCAAAAAAAATCGGAAGGACCCTGGACCTGGTGGCTCACGCCGGTTATCCCAGCACTTTGGGAGGCTGAGGCAGGAGAATTGGTTGAGGCCAGGAGTTAGAGACCAGCCTGGGCAACATAGTGAGACCTCTCAAATAAAACAATTTGGAAGAGAATTAAATTAATTGCATTTTTTTCTTTTTTGATCTGGTTTCTCCTAAAATTATTTTTCAACATTTATTTTTAAATTTAGAATCTGAAGCACAACCTCTAGTATTTTGTCGGCCCATATAATGTTACCCACTCTATAGTTTAGTGAAAACAGATATAATTTGGTAGAATCTCAGGCAGGTGATTTTGTTTGTTTGTTTTTTTTCCATCGGCTAACATCCTCTTCTCCGTTACCTGCCCAGCCCCTGTGCTCACCTGAGCTTTCACTCCTGCCAGTGTCACTGGGTCTCATGTTTCTCATCTGTTAAACGAAGCCTGAGCAGGCTGGGGTAGAAAGATCACAGGTTTTGAATCAAACCGGTCCTGGATTGAAATCCTGGCAACACTGTCTTCTGATCTTGGAGCTCAGTCATGACTTAACTTCTTTAAGCTTCATTTTTCTCCTTTGTAAAATATAGGTAATAGCAACTCTCCTGCATGCTCTTGGTGATGATTAGATGAGAGGAGAATAGTAAGAGCCTGTATTCATCAAGTGCCTACTGCTGCCAGGCACCTTGCATGGCCTCATTGATCATCACAAAAACCCTACAAGGTGGAGGATGTTTCCAGATGAGCACCCCGAGCCTGGGAGGTGTGACTGTCACAAGGGCAGAGCAAGAGCCCTGAGCACACACTGGGCACCCAGGGACCGAGGGCTGCATAACCGACCTTGCCAAGGTCACCTCTAGTCCTGAAAACCCCATGACTCAGACCCTGTCCCTCCCCTTTTCACAGTGACCAGGCCCCCAGAATCCATGCCAGGGAGGAGTGAGTTTTGCAGATGTTCAAAGAGAGGACGTAAAACCTGAAGTTGTTCCTCTTTATATTCTGAGTTTTCAAAAGGTGTATATTATAGTCATTAGATTATAGTTTATGATATTTGGTTCACAAGAGTGTATTTATTTTTATTTACAAGTAAATCTATTTTTTATCGTGTTGTATACATGGCATAAAAATTACCATTTTAACCATTTTTAAGGGATAGTTCAGCAGCATTGAGTAAATTCATGTTGTTGGTAGACCATCACCACCATCCATTTCCAGAACCTTTTCATCTTCCCAAACTGCGAGTCTGTACCCATTAAACAATAAATCCCCATTCTCTCCCTGCTCCCAGCTCCTGGAAACCACCTTCTACTTTCTTTCTCTGGATTTGACTACTCCGTGTGCTTCATATAAACGGAATCATACAGTATTTGTCTTTCTGTGACTGGCTTATTTCATTTAACATAGCACCTTCGAGGTTCATCAATTTTATAGCAAATGTTAGAATGTTCTTTCTTTTTAAGACTCAATAATATTCATATATATATATGTATATATATACACCCATGCAGACATACATATACACACACACCACATTTTATGTATCCATTCCTCTGTGGGTGGACAGTTAATTCTACCTCTTGGCGATTGTGAATAATACTGCTACAAACATGGATGTACAAATATCTTTTTGAGACCCAGGTTTCAAATCATCCAGGTGAACTGAACAACCCCAGAAGTGGGATTGTAGAATCATACAGTGTTCTACTTTTAATTTTTTGAGGAATTGCCATACTGTTTTCCATAGTGGCTGCAGAATTTCACATTCATACCGGCATTATACAAGATTTCCAGTTTCTCTACATATTTGCTAACATTCGTTGTTTTCTCTCCCTTCCTTCCCTTCCTCCTTTCCTCCCTCCTTCTTTTCCTTCCTTCCTTCTCGCCTTCCCTCCCTCCTTCCCTACCTTCCTCCCCTCCTTCCTACCACTACTCTGATCGTTTTTTCACTGATCTAGTGAGGCAGGGGGGCGGGTCCTGAGGGGCTATGGCTTCTGGTGCTGCACACCAGCTGGGGCGCGACCCACTCTGGGGACAGTGCCAGGTGGGGAGTTTGACTGGGAAGCAGCCATCCTAATGTGTGTGATTTTGATTTGTATTTCTCTAATAATTAGTGATGTTGAGCATATTATCATATGTTTCTTGGCCATTTGTATCTCTTCTTTGAAGAAATCACTTCTATTCAAGTCATTGACCCATTTAAAAATCAAAGTTATTATTTTTTTGTTGTTGAATTGTAGACGTTCTTTACATATTCTGGATATTAACCCCTATCAGACATATGATTTGCAAACATTTTCTCCCATTCCATGGGTTGCCTTTAACTCTGTTGATGTGTGTCAATTCATGCACAAAGGTTTTAAATTTTGATGTCGTCCAATTTGTCTATTTTTCCCTTTGTTTCTTGTGCTTTCAGTGTCATTTTCAAGAAGATATCACCAAATCTAATATTATAAAGATCTGAACATTAAATTTTGAACAAGTTTTCCTTCCCAATTACTAAATGATTCCTTACAACTTTCTTTCTTTCTCTATTTTTGAGACAGGGTCTTGCTCTGTAGCCCAGGCTGGAGTGCAATGGTGCCACCTTGGCTCATTGCAGCCTCTACCTCCTGGGCTCAAGCAATCCTCTATCAGCCTCAGCCTCCTGAGTAGCCGGGATTACAGGTGTGCACCACCACCCCCGACTAACTTCTGTATTTTTTGTAGAAATAGGGTCTTACCATGTTGCCCAGGCTGGTCTTAAACTCCTGGGCTCAAGTGATCTACCTGCCTCTGCCTCTGGAAGTGGTCGGATTGCAGGTATGAGCCACTGTGCCCATCACAGACCGTATTTATAAAGCAAATCGTTCATGATCTTAGGGTGCGTGACAGTGCTACTGCCTCATTGTCCTGCAGCGGGCTTGCATTCTGCATGTCCATCTTCATTATCCCATTTTAGGACTGCCTTGTCCAGGCAGGGTGCATAGGTGTTGTGTGGTGGCGGGGACAGAGTTGGAAGGGACCTGTGTCCTACCAGAAAATCTTCTCACCTCATCTTCCTCTCTTCCACTCTGCTTTCCTCTCCTTTTTACCTCCCTATCTGAAAAATTCTCCGAAATGGGATTTAGGACTTGTCTGCTAATCCCACTTCCCTGCAGCTCCTGGTGAATCTGCATCCTCGTGCCTGTCTCCTGGAGCGGGGCCCTGGGCTGCATGAGTAACCGGCTCTGTCCCTGTCTGGTTTCCACCTTCTTCCCTCTGGACATGCGGGGTGGCATGTGTCAAATTTATAAATATGGTTTTGGAGAGGTCTTTGGATTATCTCAACCTTTAAAATATTTTTATTTAGGCATAATTTCAAACTTGCAGAAAGAGTCCCTACGTACCTTAACCCAAATACCAGAAATGTTGACACCTCACCACATTTGCATTATTTTTTCTGTCTGCCATTCCTCCTTCTCCCCTTCCCCCCAACTTTTTTCTCTCTCACTCTCTCTACATATTAAAATATATATTATAATATATAATATATTTTATCTATAAAAAGAAAACTTAAATATCATGTATAAAATATAATTATGTAATAAATTTTATTAACTAAAATATAATTATGCAATAATATTTTATACATGATATTTAAATTTTCTTTTTATAGATAAAATATGTTTTATATATTTTATATATAATATATTATGTTTTATATATATTTTATATATAATATATTATATTTTATATATATGTATAAAGAAAACACACACATATATATATATATAAGTTATGTAAAACATATGTGTATGTTATTCTTCCTCTGGATCTTTTAGGAAGCAAGCTGCATACATAATACTTTTTTTTCTTGAGGTGGAGTTTCACTCTTGTTGTCCAGGCTGGAGTGCAATGGCATGAACTTGGCTCACTGCAACCTCTGCCTCCTGGGTTCAAACAATTCTCCTGCCTCAGCCTCCCAAATAGTTGGAATTACAGGTGCCTGCCACCACACCTGGCTAATTTTGTATTTTTAGTAGACATGTGGGTCAGGCTGACCTCAAAATCCTGACTTCAAAGGATCCACCTGCCTAGGCCTCCCAAAGTGCTGGGATTACAGGCGTGAGTCACCGTGCCCGACCTGACACAATACTCTTTAGTATTTCCCCCAAATCAAGGACACTTTCTTGTAAGTATTAACATGAAACTTGGTACAAATATAGAATTCAGGAAATGAACATCAGAACAATACTATCATCTGGTCTAAACTATTTTGCCAATTGTCCTAATCATGCCCTTTTGAGCTAAAGGAACGTTGTTTTGGATTCTCCCTTGGCACGCAGGCAAGGGGGGGCCAGAGCCACGGCCAGCGGCCAGGAGGCTGGGGTGCCTTGCTCTTCCTCCCTGCAGTGGAGTCCAGTGGAGGCTCCGCACTGAACCCTGGGTAAGAGAGCAAAGGCTGCCTGGCCCCGCCCACGGCCGCCCAGGAGGAAAGTGCCTTCATCTACTGCTTTCCACTCAGCACCTCCTCTGCTTCCAGACATCTGCCCCTATCTCCACAGTGCCTGCTGGCTACGGTAGTGACAAAGCTGCAAGTGACAGCCCTGGCTTCATGTTGTCACCATCCAGAGCATTCTTTCTAGAGTCATGCTACCTGAGTCTGAATCCTGGGTCAGCCTCTCACTGACTGTGTGAACTTGGGCAGGTTATTGAACTGATCTGTGCTTCACTTCCCTTAAAATGAGACAGATAGTAGCTCAATTACAGGATCGTCGTGATTTTATACGTAGAAAGGGCTTAGCACACTGCCTGGTCAGCAGCAGCGCTCACCAACATTCAGTGTTTTGTGATCAAGCTTGATGCTTTGCTAACGGGCAGCTGAATCTCTCCTCACCACCTCCCAAATTATCTTGAAATATTGGTGGCAGGAGCATCACGAAACTAATGTCCAGTCCTCAAGCTGGTAGCATCGTAGAGTCCAAACTAGGGGGAGGAGGACCTCCCAGGGGTCAGCTCATCTCTCCCTCTGTATCTAAATCGGCATCTCGGTGTTACCTTGATCAGTGCAGCACCTGTCAGCTGGGTTTCCTGGGTAGATCTGCCCAGGGATGTGCTGGATGCTCCCCAGGACTAGCCCCATTATATCCCTTCTAGCCAGCTGTTCTGAAATGTATACCTGGGGTTTGTTTTAATTAGGTGTGGTAAGACGTGCAGACATGGACTTGATTGTCACAAAGGAAGAAGTTTATTCTCAGAGACCCCTAGACATAGGAGGCACGTAGGGCCACATGGGGAAGCACTGGGGTCAGTCAGGAGGTGGAGGTAGGGGGAGAGTTGTCTAGGGTGGTGAAGGGAGAGGAAAGCCTGACATAGAGCCTTTATTGCATTGTCACGTGAAGGAATGGGTGACACAGGGTAGATATTCTGAGTAAGCCTAGAATTGTAAAGTCTGAGTAATTTCTGTGGACTCTGGGCTAGAGCAGTGGTCCATGGTTATCTGGTATCTGACCCTGGGGTGGTTTAGGGCAGGGAGAATATTGGCTTGCTCTTAGAGAGTTTGATCAAGGAGAGGGTTGGGGGTGTGGGCTCTGGGTGGGTTGGTTTGTATATCAAAGACACGCTCACAGGGGAGTCATTTACCATCTCTACCAATTAGCTAGTCCTGTGAGGGGCAGTCTTTCACGGATCAAGGCCGTGGATGGCAGGGTATCAAGAATATGGAAAATCAGAGAACGTGGTCAATATACCAGCTCATCCCTGGATGAAGCTCCCTGCCCTCCCTCATAGAGGCGAGTGCTCTACTCTGCCTTCCCTGGTAGCACTGGTCCATAAGCCAAGGAAAGGACTCATGCATTGAATTATACTTAATTGCCTGCACATCTGTGTGTTCCACTGGACTACAAGCTCCTTGAGGGCAGGGAGAGGAGCTTACTCACCTCTACATGCTCAGTGCTTGGCACAAGGACCAGGTGACCTCATTGTCAGAGGGGAGGAGGTGTAGCTGTGGCGGGCCACAGGCCACTGACTGTCCATATCTGGGTCATCTGGGCACTTACTCCCTGATTTCAGCCACTGGAGACCTCTTTTGGGAAGGAAGTCCCATGGGCTCATTTGCTTACTTCTGTATATAGGTGTTGAGTGAATGGGAGGATGAATTTAACATTTACTGAGTGCCTATTGTAGGTCAGGCATTGTGCTAGGTGCTTAGAATTACAGAGAAAATAAAGACAAAATTCTTGCCCTTGAGTTCTTAGTCCAGAGGGAGGCTGATGCGTAAGCCATCACTCAGCAGTGAGATAAGCACTCTGAGAACATCCCAGACCGAGGAGCAAACTGTGCTGGTGGAGAAGAGGGTGGTTACTGCAGACCATGTGGGCAGGCTCGGCAGCACCTGACTGTCTGCTTCTACTATACAGACAAAAAAATGCAATACTTGGCTGGGTGCGGTGGCTCACGCCTGTAATCCCAGTATTTTGGGAGGCCAAGGCAGGTGGATCACCTGAGGTTGGGAGTTCGAGACCAGCCTGATCAACACGGAGAAACCCCATCTCTACTAAAAGTACAAAAATTAGCTGAGCATGGTGATGCATGCCTATAATCCCAGCTACTTGGG
>CAUYLG010031188.1:0-24720 GCA_963573385.1 Cacajao melanocephalus | reverse complement strand
AGGCGTGAGCCACCTCTCCTGGTCTTTTTTTTTTTTTTTTTTTTTTGAGACAGTGTGTTGCTCGGGCACCCAAAAGGGACTGCAGTGGCACTATCTGGGCACAGTGCAAGAGCGGCCTCCGGGGTTCAGGTGGTTGTCTTTTCTTTTACCAATTTTATGTCAACTGCAGTCCATTTTGGTTTATTTAGCAACACAATTTTTAAAAAAAAAAAAAAAAAAAAAAAAAAAAAAGACCAGGAGAGGTGGCTCACGCCTATAATCCCAGAACTTTGGGAGGCCGAGGCAGGTGGATCACGAAGTTAGGTGTTTGAGGTCAGCCTTACCAACATGCTGAAACCCCGTCCCTATTAAAAATACAAAAATTAGCTGGGAGTGGTGGTATGCATCTGTTATCCTGGCTACTCAGGAGGCTGAGGCAGGAGAATCGCTTGAACCCAAGAGGTGGAGGCTGCAGTGAGCCAACATCATGCCACTGCACTCCAGCCTCGGCAACTAAGCAAGACTCCATCTTAAAAAAAAATATTTAATAATTTAAAATGTTTTAAAATGTTTTAGGTCAGGTGTAGTGGCTCACGCCTGTAATCCCAGCACTTTGGGAGACCAAGGCAGGTGGATCACCTGAGGTCAGGAGTTCGAGAGTAGCCTGGCCAACGTGATGAAACCCATCTCTACTAAAAATACAAAAAATTAGCCAGGCGTGGTGGCCTGGGCCTGTAATCTCAGCTACTACGGAGACTGAGGCAGGAGAATCGCTTGAACGTGGGAGGCGGAGGTTGCAGTGAGCCGAGATCATGCTACTGCACTCTAGCCTGGGCAACAGAGGGAGACTCCGTTCCAAAATAAATAAATTAAGTGATTGCCAACTTTAGAATGAGACGATTCAGTTGCTCACAGATCAGATGCGATTCCTTTACTGCCTTGGTTCACGTTCCCTGGCCAGTAGGTGGCGCTGTGGCGCATGATTTCAGCCACCTGAATTCACATAAGCCCCTCGGTGCAGAGAACGGTGTGCCAGGACCCATTAGCAACCGAGTCAGGCTACACCAGTCTCCCTCCCAAGGCTGATCATCTAGTGTGGCCTCCATGGCACAGGGGGACTGAGATTGAGGCTCCTTTGGTGCAGCCTCGAGAAGAGCGAAGTGCCCTTTTCCTCCATTGCCTCCTCTTGGTGTATAACCTTGGGAGGTTACCTTTCCTAGGGCTATTAGTCAAGTCCTCCTGGGAAACAGAACCAATAAGAGACGGAACATGTGGATATACAAAGAGAAAAATTGATCTTAAGAAATTGACTCACATGATTGTGAAGACTGGCAACTCTGAAATTTGCAGGGCAGGCTGGAAATTCAGGGAAGAGTTGATGTTGCAGTCCATCTTGAGTTGAAGGCAGTCTGGAAGCCAAAGTCCTTCGTTCTGGAGGAAGCTTAGTCTTTTCTCTTAAGGCCTTCAACTGATTGGGTGAGGGCCACCCACATTATGGAGGGTCATCTGCTTTACTCAAGTCTATTGACTTAAATGTTAATCACATCCAAAAAGTATCTTCATTAACAATACCTAGGCTGGTGTTTGCCAAACATCTGGGCACCAAAGCCCAGCGAAGTTAAGACAAAAAATTAGCCAGCACAGCATCCACTTGTTTGTAAAATGGGCAGGGACACACCTTCTTTTGAGACTCAACTAATGCACATAAAATGCGTGGCCCATTGTAAAAATTTCCCATACACGACAGTCACTTTTTCCTTTTTTTTTTTTTAATTTTTATTTTTTTAGAGACAGAGTTTCACCATAGTGGCCAGGCTGGTCTTGAACCACTTTTTCCTTTTTCTTTTCAGTTTTTTTTTTTTTTTAAAGATGGCGTTTCACCGTGGTGGCCAGGCTAGTCTTGAACTCCTGACCTCAGGTGATCCACCAACCTCGGCCTCCCAAAGTGCTAGGATTACAGGCATGAGCCACCGTGCCCGGCCTCTCTTTCTTTTTTGAGATGGAGTCTCACTCTTGTCCCCCAGTGCAATGGCACGATCTTGGCTCACCTACACCTCCCAGGTTCAAGCATTACTCCTGCCTCAGCCTCCCAAGTAGCTAGGATTACAGGCACACGCACCACACCAGGGCTGATTTTTTTTTTTTTTATTTTTTTTATTTTTAGTAGAGACGGTGTTTCGAAATGTTGGCCAGGCTGGTCTCAAACTCCTGACCTCAGGTGATCCACCTGCCTTGGCCTCCCAAAGTGCTGGGATTACAGGTGTGAGCACTGTGCCCAGCCTATTTTTTTCAAAATTAATCTCACAAAATGAACTGCATGGCCTAGCCCCTTGGGTTTCCAGGTTGTGACAGATGAATGGAGATAAGCAAAATGAAATGACCCAAGGAGGCCAAGAGACATTCAGCTGGAGAAGCAAAGAACCCAGGCCCAAGTGTGTTGGTCAGTTGCTTGTGATGGGAGCTGGGCTGGAGTCCACAAGTGCATCTGGCAGTGATGTCCTCCAACCGAGCTCATCGTGTCTGTTTACTAACTACGTGGGCTTAGTGTAGACTTCCTCTAGGATGCAGCCTGGGAGTTGGGGCAATGGTCTGAGTGCAGGGAGCTATCTCTGCATGCCTAGGACATGCCCCTGTGTGCATATCATATGTAAGCAGCTCTCCTCCCTGCCCTTGGGGATCTTGGCTAGCACGGGCCCTGTGCTTTCCAGCATCTTCTGGGCCCTGCATGTAGTTGGAAGTTTGTGCTTCATTTCCTCCTCAGACCAGCTGGCCCACTCTGCTGCTGTGCTCTAGAACCTCCCCATTGGGTGACTAGTTTGAAACACCAACCTCTGCACCTACCCTCTACCTTTCAGCAGCCTCACAGGAAAGCTTTGTGCCCAGTCTTCCCCAGCCTATCCGCATGGGAACCAACTGCTGCCAGCCTTGCAGAACAAAGGTGACCGGGACCACTGGCCACAGAAGAGGGTGCAGACTTGGGGAAGGCTGGCTAGAATCTCATCCAAACACAGAGGAGAGCCCATACTTGTGACACATTCCACATTCTCCTTTACCTGGAAGTTTTTTTGAGACAGGGTCTCACTCTATCACCCAGGCTGGAGTGCGGTGACCCTATCACAGCTCACTGCTCCCCTCAACAGGAGCGACCCTCCTGTTGACAGCTATTGTAAGGCCTTGGTTCTTTTCTTCTTGGTTTAAAAGAATTTAAACGAGACACACAGCAAAAGAAGTGCAACATAGAGTCATGTATTGTAAAGGAAAAAGAATATTCTGAAAGTTAAGGCCAGGCGCGGTGGCTCACGCCTGTAATCCCAGCACTTTGGGAGGCTGAAGAGGGTGGATCACCTGAGGTCGGGAGTTCGAGACCAGCGTGACCAACATGGTGAAACCCAGTCTCTACTAAAAATACAAAATTAGCTGGGCATGGTGGCACATGCCTGTAATCCAAGCTACTCGGGAGGCTGAGGCAGGAGAATTGCTTGAAACTGGGAGGCAGATGTTGTGGTGAGCCGAGATTGTGCCATTGCACTCCAGCCTGCGCAACAAGAGCCAAACTCTGCCTTAAAAAAAAAAAAAAGTTAAGTACTGAATAGACATTTCCCTGAAGAGAGAGGATTCAGGGCAGGCAGTTCTTAACGATGAGACAGCAAATATGGGAGCTAGGGAGGCTGCCTTTCTTGGAGTCTTTCATGAGTATTTGTAAGGGGGTGGGAAGAGGCATAAATAGTAGAAATAGTAGTTACTGTTTCTAAACTGCTTCTAGTTTGTCACACATGTGCATATTTTCCAGAGAAAAGATGAAATCCCATCTCTTAAAAAAAAATTTCGCTGGATGTGGTGGTACACATCTGTAGTCCCAGCTACTTCGGAGGCTGAGGCAGGAAGATAGCTTCAGCCGGCAGACGAAGACTGCAGTGACTGCGATTGCATGACTGGACTCAGCTTGGGTACCTGGGTGAGACCCTGTCTCAAAAACACCTACACATCAAGTCTTCTAACTGAAGAACAAGTTACTAACCATAAATTGACCTATGGGAAGACTGACGTGAGAGTCTGTAGTATGAGAAGTCAACTCAAGGACCGACTATGCCTTCATGACGGGGTGGGGTAAGAGAGGGAAAAGCATTTGAGTATTCCTGAGAATACTCAAAAAAAAAAAAAAAAAAAGGTTGGGATCCACCTACAAATTGGTTTAGTGTTCCTTCTTCTCTGCAGCAGAGTGAATGCAACAGAAAACTCTCCATTGTTAGCTGTCAGTGGACCCCTCAGTGAATTCTCTGCTGCTTGGAGAAGTGACCCATACACTGTGTCTAGCGAGTGCCACACCATGTTGGCCTCCAACGGAAGTGCTTCACTTCAGTGCCATCCAGGACTTCTCACTTTCCTTTCCTAGAACAGCGATTACATCAGTGGCCCCTGTTAGGGAACTGAGCTGCTGTAATGTGTTTTGTAAATTAGGGGCCAAAAACATGTACAAGGAATGTTCACAGCAGCATTACTTCTAACAGCCAAGGTGGAAACAATGCACACATCTATGAACTGATGAGTAGATTAACAAAACATAGTACAACCACACAATGGACTATTACTCTGCAATGAAAAGGAATACATTTCTGATACATGCTACCACCTGAATGAACCTTGAAAACATTATGTGAAGTGAAAGAATCCAGCCACAAAAGGTGACATACTGTGTGGTTCCATTTATTGAAAGTGTTCAGAATAGACAAATCCACAGAGACAGAAAGTTTCATGGGTACAAAAGGAGATGGGGAGGATGGTGGATACATTTTATTTTTTTGAGATAGTCTCACTCTGTTGTCCAGGCTGGAATGCATTGGTGCAACCTTGGCTCACTGCAACCTTCACCTCCTGGGTCAAATAATTCTCCTGCCTCAGCCTCCCGAGTAGCTGTGATTGCAGGTGGGCACCACAAAGCCCGGCTAATTTTTCTATGTTTGGTAGAGACAGGGTTTCGCTATATTAGCCAGGGTGGTCTCGAACTCCTGACCTCAAGTGATCAGGCCGCCTTGGCCCCCCAAAATGCTGGGATTACAGTTGTGAGCCACCATGTCCAGCCTGGGGGTACACTTTAAATGGCTGAATTGAATGGTATGTGTTATATGTGATACATCTGTTTAGGTTTCTGATCCGAGAGTGGCACGCAACAACCCTGCTCTGTGGGCATCCTGATCATCTTTGGTATGGCAGGTGCCCAGGATTTGCATGCAGATTTCATACCGGTTACTACTGACAGAGGCTCTCTGAAGTTCAAACCAAAGTTGGGATCTGCCTACAAACTATTTTACAGTTTTCCTTCTTCTCCAAGGTGGAGTGAAAACCAGAGAACACTGCTGGACATGGTGAGACGTGGACGACTTTGTATGAGATAACCTTGAGTTCCCTGATTTTTTGACATGAATCTAATGCTCTGCTCCCGATCCTCTTGAGAGTGACATTCGTAAGTGCCAGAGGCAGTGTTTTTATTTCTGTTGTTGTGTGGATTGTGCATTCTGTTCCACCGGTCCATCTGTCTATCCTTGTACCAGTACTTCACTGTCTTCATATTACAGTAACTTTTTAGTCTTGGTTCCTGGTAGTATAAATGGGAGGTTTCTTGTTCTTCAAGATCACCTTGGGTATTCTAGGTCCTTTACATTTCTATACACATTTTAGAATCAGCTTGCCATTTTTTTTTCTCTCTCTCACACACACACACAAAACAAAACAAAAAAACAATGCTGGCATTTGGTTGACTTTGACACCACACATCAGTTTGGGAAGAACTGAAAACCTTATAATACCGAGTCTTCCAAAGCACATACATGGTATATCCCTCCATTTACTTAAATTTTGTTAAGACTTATTTCAAAGTATTTGATGCTTTTGATGCTATCATAAATGGTATTGTTTTGTCAATTTCATTTTCTATTTGTAGCTGTTATGTATAGTTTATTTTTCTGTGTTCACCTGATATTCAGTGACCTTGCTAAACTAACATATTAATTCCAATGGTTTATAAAAATTTACTGTATATACCGTCGTCTGCAAATAATAAACGTTTTCTTTCTTCCTTTCCAATCCTCATGCTTTGGTTTGTTTTTTGAGACAGCTCTCATTTTGTTATCCAGGCTGGAGTGCAGTGTCAGATCTCGGCTCACCACAACCTCCACCTCCTGGGCTGAAGTGATCCTCCTGCCTCAGCCTCTGGAGTAGCTGGGACTACAGGTGTACGCCACCATACCTGGCTAACTTTTTAATCTCTTTTGGTATAGACAGGGTTTCACCATGTTGCCCAGGCTGGTGTTGAACTCCTGCGCTCAAGCAATCTGCCTGCCTAGGCCTCCCAAAGTACAAGGATTATAGGCATGAGCCACCATGGCCAGCCAAAAAAAAGTTATTATAAAAGCTTTTCTGCAATGTTTTTGTTGTTGTTTCTTTTAGACAGGGTCTCAGGTCTCTGTCACCCAGGCTGGAGCTCCAGTAGGCAATAGCATGATCACAGCTCACTCCAGGCTCAGGTGATCCTCCCACCTCAGTCTCCCAAGTAGCTTGGACTCTAGGCATGTACCACCACATCTGGCTAATTTTTGTATTTTCTGTAGAGATGAGGTTTCACCATGTTGCCCAGGCTGTGCAGCTTTTTAAAAAAAATAATTGATTTGAGAGAAGCTTTCACTGTCACCCCCAGGCTGGAGGGCAGTGTGATCACAGAACACTGCAGCCTCAACCTCCCCAGCCTCCAGCTATGCTCCCACCTCAGCTTCCTGAGTAGCTGGGACTACAGGTGCAAACCACCACACCCAGTTAATTTAAAAAAAATGTTTTTATAGAGATGGGGGGTTTTGCTGTGTCACCTAGGCTGGTGTTTTATTTTTTTTTTAATTATTATTTTTTGATACAGAATTTTGTTCTGTCACCAGGCGCCAGGCTGGAGTGCAGTAGCACGATCTCAGCTCACTGCAACCTCCACCTCCCGGGTTCAAGCAATTCTCCTGCCTCAGCTTCCTGAGTAGCTGGGAGTACAGGTGTGCGCCACCATGCCCAGCTAATTTTTGTATTTTTTAGTAGAGATGGGGTTTCACCATGTTGGCCAGGATGGTCTCAATCTCTTGACCTCATGATCCACCCGCCTCGGCCTCCCAAGTGCTGGGATTACAGGCGTGAGCCACTGTGCCCGGCTGCTGGTGTTTTATTTTTAAAAATCCAATCCGACTTTTGTTTTGTTTTGTTTTTTTCTTTGTTTGGTTTTTTCCTCCAGTAATGGGTACAAGCAACAATTCGACTTTTAATTGAGGTATTATTAGTCTGTTCTCACTTTGCTATAAGGAACTACCTGAGACTGGGTAATTTATGAAGATAAGAGGTTTAATTGACTCACAACTCTGCAGGTTGTACAGGAAGCATGGCTGGGGAAGCCTCAGGAAGTTTACAATCATGGGGGAGGGTGAAGGGAAAGTAGGGAAATCTTCCATAGCAGAGCAGGAGAGAGAGAAGGGGGAAGTCTGCCATCAGGATCCAATCATCTTCCCCTGGGCCCTCCTACAATACTGGGGATTATAATTTGACATGAGATTTGGGTGGAGATACAGAGCCAAACCATACAAAGGCATTTAGACCATTTACAATACAATGAATGACATGGTTGGGTCTATGTAGTTCTGATGGATTGACTCCTTTACATTATTAAGTGTACATCTTTATCTCAAATAATGTTTTCTGGTCTTAAAGTCTACTTTGTCTGATATAGTATAGCTACATCAACTGATATTTTTTAAAATTTTTTAAAAAATTAAGACAGAGTCTCACTGTTGCCCAGGCTGGAGTACAATGGCATGATCTTGTCTCACTGCAACCTCTACCTCCCTGGTTCAAGCGATTCTTCTGCCTCAGCCTCCTAAGTAGCTGGGATTATACGTGTGCACTACCACACCCAGCTAATTTTTGTATTTTTAGTAGAGATGGGGTTTCACCATGTTGGGCAGGCTGGTCTTGAGCTCCTGACCTCAAAAGACCCACCTGCCTTGGCCTCCCAAAGTGCTGGGATTACAGGCATAAGCCACCAAGCCCAGCCCCACTCGTTTTTATCCACTCATGCGACTTGCTTGAGACAAGTTTACTATGGTGGTGGTCAAATGCTGACTTTCTAATTCTGTAATTCCTTCTGTGTTTATTAATTTGAGGTCTATGGGATGCAATGTTGATAGGGTTCTATCT
Source organism: Cacajao melanocephalus (assembly GCA_963573385.1). NCBI lineage: Eukaryota > Metazoa > Chordata > Mammalia > Primates > Pitheciidae > Cacajao > Cacajao melanocephalus. The sequence continues at coordinate 16,524 of CAUYLG010031188.1, read as the reverse complement.
ACTCACTTGCCTCTGTTCCCAGGGCCTAGCTCTCCAAGTCTTTCAACTGAAAGCCTGTTGTATTTACCAGGTTCCCTCCTTTTGAGAGATCTTGAAAACTATCTACTTCAGCACTGTGACTTGGCAAAATACTGCTCTGCTTTAGAGAGGTCTGGGCTTAGTGTTTCAGGTTCCCATCTTGTACATACACAGATTTCACCAAATGGCTTGAGACCTACTCATCTATTTGAAGCCATTTAAGCCTCTGAATTTTGTCATTCCAGCTGTTGAGACTATAAAAACACAAAAAACCTGGATCCTCAGCCTCTGGCCAGAGTTGGCATATCCAAGTGACTGCAGTCAGCTCTCCTCTCCACAATCCTGACCCTTCAGTTATTGCTGCCTCTGCAACTCACTTAAACCAAAACCTCACCTCTGGCTTTCATTTTGCTTTGTAAATCTCCACCTTAAGAACTTCACAGGCTAGGCAAGGTGGCTCATGCCTGTAATCTCTGCAACTTTGGGAGACCAAAGTGGGGAGGATCACCTGAGGTCAGGAGTTTGAGACCAGCCTGGCCAACATGGCAAAACCCTGTCCCTACTAAAAATACAAAAATTATCCAGGAATGGTAGCGGGCGCCTGTAATCCCAGCTACTAGGGAGGCTGAGGCAGGAGAATTGCTTGAACCTGGGAGGAAGAGGTTGCAGTGAGCTGAGATTGTGTCACTGCACTCTAGCCTAGGTGACAGACTGAGACTCTGTCTCAAAAGCAAACAAAACAACAACAACAAAAAAACCCCAGGCCTGTAATTCCAGCATTTTGGGAGGCCAAGGTGGGTGGATCACTTGAGGTTAGGAGTTTGAGACCAATCTGGCCAACATGGAGAAATCCCGACTCAACAAAAAATAGAAAAATTAACTGAGCATGGTGGTATGTGCCTGTAATCCCAGCTTGGGAGGCTAAGGCAGAAGAATTGCTTGAACCTGGGAGATAGAGGTTGCAGTGAGCCAAGATCACGCCACTGCACTCCAAGTTCGGTGACAGAGGGAGACTGTCTCAAACCAAAAGAAACATCTGAGAAAGTATTAGACCCAGTCTCTGGTTCTCTCCCCAGCTCTCTGGGGCCTCTCTGGTGAGTCTTTTACAACTTCTCTGGGCCTCAGATCTACCACCTACCTATTACACCCAGCTATAAGGCTACAGAGTGAACAAAAAAGAAATGACCGCTGTCCCTACAGAACTTAAGTCTAACTTTTCCATCTATAAAATGGGGATATTACAACCTCCCAGAGAATAAGTGAGCCAGAGAGCTGGCTCTTTGGGAGGTGGCAGTGGTATACAGGAAAATACCATGAAAACGCAGCGTCAGAGGCCTGCCCAACCTTTCATCTGGACTGTGTCCCCCGCAGTGAAATTTGAATAGCCCTTCACTGCCGTCACCTACTGCTACCTGGGGCTGTTCGGTGCAGCTTAGTTCTATGGCCTGATCCTGGTTGCTCTCTGGAGAAATCGTTGCTATCTGGCCCACCCTAAGGGGTCTCTCAGCTAAAAGGGTCAAGGAGAGGTCACGGCTCCAGGACCCAGGCAGGAGAAAGGCATACTCCTGCCAGGGCCCTGATGTATGACAGCCAAGCCTTAGCAACGGCCTAGTCCTTAGAAGAGCTGCCTGTGCTCCAGCCTCTACCTCCTTGTTTGAGCCAGCTTCCTCCTAGTCTGCTGCCTGGGAGACGTTGCCCTTCTCCTCCCCACTTCTCTCTTCCACATCGTCCAAGTGTCTCCCCAAGTACAGGGTGTTCAAGGAGACACAGTTGTGCTGTGGGCTGCTGTGGGCAAGGGAGGTGGGAATCTAGGGCCAAGGCTGAGAGCTCCCAGGGAAGGCCTGTCCAGGGAGTGTACAGGCTCCTGGGTTGCTGATGTTCTTATCTTCCCCTGAAACCTGATGGAAGCTGGGGTTTTAGTTTGGTCATCCAGTTCCCCAAGCCAGTCTGGCCAGTAAGAGGGACAGTACCTGGTGGGCAGGTACTCTTGGGCACTGCTGGTCAGCTGTCTGAGAAGGGCCTCCCTTTTCTGTACTTCATTCTTTCAGCAAGTGAGAGTGGAATGTCTAAGGTTCTCATTTTGGCTACAACCCTTTAATTCCTAGCCCCCTCTGAAGACAAATGCCAAATGCCGCTGAGGATTATGCTGGCCATGGAGTCTTTACCAGAAACATAGTCACACATAAAATGTGAGGGTAGGGTGATACATTCAGGCTGCTGAGGCTTCAGCTGGGCAGCCGTCTCCATCACCAGCTGCCAAGGCCTTTGGGGCTGTGGCATCTACTTATGGGGCAGAGAAGAGCTGGGGAAGTGGGTAGGTGAACCAAAATCTCCCTTGTAAGGTGCACTGGTAACAGGAGCCTGAACCATGGAGCCCACCTTCCTAAGCTTAGATCAAAGCAGGCAGCCTCTCCAAGACGCTCACAGATAGGCTCCCCGCATGCAGAGACTGATGGCTGCTTTGGGCTCCCTAGACAGAGTGAGATCTGCAGTGAGGACTCACAAGGTCCCCAAGTCCCTCTTTCTCCTTCCTCCTCTACTCTTCACCTTCTCCCAACCTCTCCTCTATGTCCGGGCCCACCACCTCCTAGATGGCAGCTGCCTATGATGGGGGTGAGTTTTGAGAACAAACCCTGAGTCCCAAGTAACTGCCTCCTCTCGCAGCACATCCCATTCCTCAAATCATAGTAGGGATATTACTACTTCGAGGAACCCCTGCTACCATGCAAATTCCTGAAGCCATTCATTTTTAACACGCAGATGCAAATTAACTTTGCTGAGAGCAGAAGCAGCAGCAGAGAAGGCTCAGGGAGGGGGTCCGGTGATGGCTACTGATGCAGGGACTGGAATGCTGGGATGTGAGGGAGAGGACTGACAAGGGAGTGAGGGGAAGAATGGCCAGTGAAGACCAGGTGCTTCTCACGACCAGCCATCCACAAGTCAGATCTGTAGGCAGAGCTGCCAGGTTCTGCTCTCTCCAGGACAGAGCCTCATGATGTGGGCTTAAACACATCAGCAGAATGATTAATTCTGGACACATTGGCTCAAGAGTCAGAAAACCCCAGATGTGACTTCCAGCTCTGCCACTAGCATACAGAAACCAAGGGGATCAAGGTTCCCTGTCCTCCAACAGTCCTCCAGTGCTATTCTGCTGGATCTAAATGGCCAAGAATGAAAGACCCAATCAGCAAGGTTTGTGAGCATCAGCTGGTAAGGTCATGGTCACTGCTTCCACTAGCAGAGAGGTGGCAGAGGTTCCTCCCAGTTACCACAGAGAAGATTTAACAAGTAAAAACCTGCAAACTCTTTATTAAATTCTCCCATTTCATCTGTACAGAAAAAAATGCACATTATGTTCAGAACATGTCTCAGTAACATCTCAAAATTACACAGCATGAACATGTAAAAACGAGGGACTGCCAGGATTTTATACATAGAAAGAAAACCCATTTACAAAAGAGACTTGTTAATTGTACTTTTTTTCTTTTCTTTCAAAAAAAAAAAAAAAAAGTGAAAGGCCTAAGAGCTCACACAGCATTTGCTGTACAGTCTGTTTTTCGGCTGGACTGGCTTGGGAACACTGTGCTGGGGGAAGCTGCCCGGGAAGCATTCCTACTGCTGGCTCTCCGGGGCCTCCACCCGGCACACCACAGGGGGACCTGGAGGCAGTTTACATCACCCTAGCATGTCTGACAGAAGGCCCTGCTGGGCTCTGGGGTCCAGATGTCAACTCTACGTTGGGGAAAGGCAAAACACAATCTAGAGGCACTGTCTGAACTTTCTCCTGGCCCAGGGAGATTTCTCCACTGCACACAGCACAGCCTCCTACACGTGTGTCGTGCTAGAGCAGAGAGGGAGAGGACCACCCGTTAGGATCCTGTCACCACCAGCCTGAGCAGACAGCCCCATCTTTGTGATCCAGGTGACAAACAGTTCCTGGGTCCCCACAATGATCTCACCAGATGGCTTTGGGGAGCTCTTCGCTCTGAAGATTCAGTCTGGTTTGCTAACGACTTACCTATTATTTGAAGTCTGCGGAGGAAGGACCAAGAGGGGGTGCAGTTAGAGGGATGAACAAGCAAAGACCAATGGGAGGGAAGGCAGGCAGGAACCTTAGACCTGGCCCCATGCCTTCTGGGAATCAAAGCCTAGTGGAGAGAAGGCAAGTATCCCTCAAGGTCCCAGAGAAACCCACAGCACCAGTGGCTGTATTTTACAAAACTGCTCAGGTGCTGCCCAAATGGTGAGAGATAAAAGGAAGCATTCTGATCTTCCAGGCTTTCCAAACTCACAAGACACTGACATACAATATACCAAAATGCATATAACAGAGGCCAAGGTGGGTGGATCACATCTGGTTAGGAGTTTGAAACCAGCATGGCGACATGGTGAAACCCCGTCTCCACAAAAATACAAAAAAATTAGCCTGGCATGGTGGTGCATACCTGTGATCTCAGCTACCTGGGAGGCTGAGGCAGGAAAACCACTTGAACCTGGGAGGCAGAGGTTGCAGTGAGCTGAGATTGCGCCTCTGCACTCCAGCCTGGGCAAGAAGAGTGAAACTCTGCCTAAAAAAAAAAAAAAAAAGCCGGGCTCGGTGACTCATGCCTGTAATTCCAGCACTTTAGGAGGCCAAGGTGGGTGGATCACGAGGTCAGGAGATCGAGACCATCCTGGCCAACATGGTGAAATCCCATCTCCACTAAAAATACAAAAATTAGCTGGATGTGGTGACGCGTGCCTGTAATTCTAGCTACTCTGGGAACTGAGGCAGGAAAATCAATTGAACCCAGGAAGTGGAGGTTGCAGTGAGCTGAAATTGCACCACTGCACTCCGGCATGGAGACAGAGCAGAAACTCCATCTCAAAATAAAAACCAGAAAAAAAAAAACACACACCCATATTCTTCTTTTGCTTTTATGGCCAAAATTTAGGCTGACTGTGGCTGACTTCCGAGGTTCCTGGAACCTTAGATTAAGTTTCTTTCTTTCTCCTTAGATTAAGTTTTGACTTACAGTATGTTCTAAGGAGGGAGGAGAGGAAACGGGAAGGGAAGGCCTCTTTTCAGTGAAGCAACCTCCTCTCCCCAGATGACTCACTGTAGTAGACACTTCCGGGCAGAAGTCACACCACAGGCCTGGAGGCTGGGAGGACAGGAGACACTTCGAGGAGCCACAATGACCTAAGAAGAGAATCTTCTCTTAGGAAGCCCAACAGAAGTCAGCCACATAATTCCCTTTCCAATCTGCCTTGATAAAACATAAAACATGAATGCAGATACCCTCACCATTGGATTCCTCTGTTAGTTGATCTCAGGAAACAGAAACAAATAAAATCAGACAGTAACTTTCTGTGGCATCTTCAGGGAAAGCTGTCCCTTCATCAGGATGCATCCCCACCCCGGCCAGCTGTGTGGCTCACTGTTCCCAAGAAGAGTAAGCACACCATGAGACAGCCAAAGGCCTGCAATGTGTTCAAGTCAACACCTGCTCACTAAAGACTAGCTCACCGGCCACCCTAGAATCCTCCTAGCTTCCAAGGATGTACTGGCTCAGAACTAGAGCTGGGAGTGATAGCTGCGGGGAAGATCACTTTCCCTGGAGTGATCCCAAGCCTATGGCATGCATGGCTCCCCTACTGGCGCTTCTTGCTAGCAGGCTTGTCTAGGGACAGCAGCAACAGCAGCAGAAGTCAAGCATGTACCCAGGTGAAGGCCTCACACAGGTCCCCTTCTGTGGGAGAAGCTCCACTGGGAACAGTTCATCTTGTTCTTAATAGTTTGCCCACACAGCTCACCTTCAGTACGCCAGTGCCCCCAGCCGGGCAGCCCAGGTTCCAGGTGCCTCTAGAGGGCTTGGGAGCACACTGTGAATAAGAGTCGCCGAGACACTGGCATGAACTGACAAGTCCAGATGTCAGTGACCCAGCTGCTGTAACTGTCAGCAAGTACCGGAAGCCTTAGCCTTGGCAACACCCCTGCCCTCTCCTTCTATTACTGTTGGTGGGCTCAACATCAGGAGAGGAGATCCAGGCCAGAGTCCATCATCCACTCACATCCACAGAAAGATCGTGGTTACTCTTCTTGAGCAGTTCTCAGCCAACTGACTGACCTATGAAGCCAGGAACCAGGGGTGCCCCGGTCCTGTTTTGTTTTTTGCCAAATGAAGGACTCAGTGAGTGCGGCCAGTTCAGATTTCACTGGCTTTGGAACTTAGAAAAACTTGCTCAGGATCCTGCCTGCGCCTCTCAAGAGCCAGTCACCAGAAAACACCCCAAGTAGGATGATGAAAGACTTTCTTGTAATAAGCAAGGGAAGATACTGGCAAAGCTATCTTTTCTATTCTGACCATTTCTAAAGATGACAAATGTCTCAAGAACCAAATTCCTCATCAAACTTCCAAATCTGCAGATGACAAATGGGATTTTCTCTCAATTCGGAAAGAACACAAATATCGAGATGATGAGAAGTATAAGGGCTTACGCGCACTGGGAAGGAGAGTGCAGAGATGAGGAATACCCCACCCGGTCAAACGGTGGACATCCATCCTACCTGCAAACCACACCAGACACGTCCGTGGGAACCTGAATATACGTGACATTCCTGGTTCTTGATATTAGCCTCAGCAGCCCCCAGCCCCCAGGGGAACCTGTAGAGAACTCTTGGCCGCTCACTCCAGCTGGCGGTGGTGGGAGGAGGGGTGCGCTGCTCGCACCCCACGTTTCCAGTTTTAGGAGGCTGAAGCATCCCAGACAGCTGTGGACAATCAGGAAGACCCTACGAGCAGGACCGAGGAGACTAAGCAGCTTAGCAGCTTCCCTTGATGACTTGGCAGGAGGACAGACAGTTGGCTTCTGGAACCCACTGCCTCCAGGAAGGGCAGCAAAATAGGAAAAAAGAAAGAAAACCACAGTATTCAAATATACGTCAGTCAGGTTAGACAAGGAGTAACTTGGATCAATGGATCCACAAACTGACACACTTTGTACTGAACACCCTTCGAGGAAGATGAGTGTTGCTTGGGTCCTGCAGTGTGCGCCGACCGTGCAGAGCAGAGGCGGGGAGGGGAGGGCGCCAAGGGTGGGTCTTGGTCTACGTGGACAGTTTTAGGCACATGATTTATAATACTTTGTGGACATCTAACAGGTTAATAAAATATATATTATATAAATATATCTCCTACTGTACACACTGCTTTCTTGTGCAGCCACTGTGACTTCATACCCCAAACTCAACCAAAGGTGTGCCAGGCTGAACCATGATGCCTGGACTCCTCCCTCTCACACCCCAGACTTGGCATCTCCGCACTGGAGGAATGAGGCCAAGAATACTGCTTCTATAAAGCCCATATTCTGCAAAGGTTGATGAATCACCAAAAGACAACATTTAGCCAATGCCTACTACAGTGGGTACACACAGCAAACGGACAGAAAGAAAAAAAACGGGGCAAATCCTCCATCTTTTAATGTGATAACTTTCCACACCCTCTCCATGCGGGGGCACAAAGGAGCTTGTCTGGGAAGTCTGGAGTGTGTAGAAAGGTCAGGCTGGACTACCAGTCACATCCTGAGACCACACTAAACCTTTATAAGCCATTGTCTCTGACTGGTATCGTAGCCTGAAAAATAAAGCAAAGTGAGTCAAACCCCTGGCTCCCGCTTCCTGCCCTGCTGCTCCCCACACCTGTATTCAAGGACCCCTCCCACCACAGTTCAGCCTCCTGGTGAAGGACAGAGCTTCCAGAGTGACTGCAGCCTGAGCAGGGCCAGTCCAGAGGCAGCTGAGTCCTGTGCTGCCCTGGAGGAGGAAGGTTCCTGGGATCCTGCTGCCCGGGGACTCAGGGACTCAGAATCCAGCCTCTCTGTGCAGATGCGTGGACTGTCCAACTTCACAAACTTCCGGTCCCTTCCCCTCCCCAGCTGCCCTTGTCTAGGGAGGCTCGTGCTTTGCTTTAATGAGGTGAGGAGACCATAGAATACCCATGGCCTTGGGGCTGTGGCCGGCAATGGCTGATTAGGGTAGAAACTGGAAAGCGTCACCTTCTCGGCAGAAGAAAGCAGGACCCCACACAGCCTGGGGAGCAGCTGCCCACCCACTCCTTGGTGAAGACCATAGCCCTGGCTCGGCCCCAAGGTGCTTCTGAGAGAGGAACAAGACACCTCAGTCATGGCACACTGGGTGGTGTGCTTCCCCTCTAAGTCCTGTCTTGGTTTTACACAGTCATACGAAAGAAATAACCCCATTGCCCAAATTAAGCCTGGAGGAGATGCATTACTATATATGTTTTTTTCTTTAAAAAAAATTTTTTTTTTGGTGGTTTTCTTAAAAAAAGCCTTTGAGTTGCAGGTCTGGTGAGTTGGTTCTGGAAGTACCGGTAGTTCTGTTGGTACGAGAGAGAGTTGTCTACAGGCAGGTAAACCCAAGTTTGCCAACAAAGGCAGGAACCCCAGCGGCCAGCTGCTGCTGCTGCACGAACGGTGAGGAGGAGGAGGACACCGTGGACATGAGTGGAGGCTGGACGGGACAACGCAGTGGATACCTGCTGATGCTCTAACACGGGTGTTGGTGTCACCTCTGAGAAGAGCGAGGTGAGTGGGGACGCTATACAGGAGGGCTGTACAAACTGGGCACTGGATAGGTAGTTCCTTTGGTGGTCAAGGTGGCTCTACCTGTCCTTGAGCTCTCGTGTCACTCGCTTGGTGATCCGTCCACACATCAGGCCAATCAGGAACAATATACAGATGCTCCCACTGATCACAGAGAGAATGTAGTTCTTAGATGGAGATGTCATTACTTGCATGGCAAGATCAGAGAAGCCATCTGCTGGGGCCACCTAGAATGACACAGAGCAATGTGATTCTCTCAAAGAGCACTGGGCTAGTGGTAGTGCTAGGTCTAACTTATCCCTCTCAGTTCTGAGTTTAATTTATGTCTTTTCTTTTTCTTTTTTTTTGTTTTAAAGAGGGGGTTTCACCATGTTGGTCAGGCTGGTCTTGAACTCCTGACCTCAGGTGATCTGCCCACCTTGGCCTCCAAAGTGCTTGGATTACAGGCATGAGATACCGTGCCCAGCCAATTTATGTCTTTTCTTTTGGAGAGGGAGGGCAGGAGATAAGAAAAATCAGCACAGCCAGGTGCAGTGGCTCACATCTGTAATCCCAGCACTTTGGGAGCCTGAGGCGGGCGGATCACGAGGTCAGGAGTTCAAGAGCAGTCTGGCCAACATAGTGAAGCCCCATCTCTACTAAAAATACAAAAAATTAGCTGGGCGTGGTGGTGCGTGCCTGTAGTCCCAGCCACTCGGGAGGCTGAGGCAGGAGAATTGCTTTAACCCGAGAGGTGGAAGTTGCAGTGAGCCAAGATCACATCACTGCACTCAGCTTGGGGAATAGAGTGAGATTTTGTCTCAAAAAAAAAAAGAAAAAGAAAAATCAACACAAAACTACAACTTTTTCCTGATCATGAAACTATATACATGTCTGCCGCACAAAAGTAGAAATACAGAAAGATACAAAGTAGTGCAGTCACCCACGATTCCATCACAGTCATCTCCACTAACATCACAACACTGAAGATGTGTTGGGCCCTGGACAAAGGGCTCCCCCTGCCCTCGCTCATTTAGTGCTCACACCAAGCCTAGCAGGCAACTTTCACCACTCCTATACTCTGGATGGAGAGTCACTGGCCCAGGGATGAAAGTGGTTAAATGACGTCTATAAGGTCATGGGTTCTTCTATCTTTTGATTTATGCTCTTTAACTTCGTTTGCTGCCTTTCTTTAAAAAACAAAGAGAAAAGCTGAGATTGTTTTGTAGATTCTACGTTTTGTAAATTCTGTATTATTTGTAAATTCTATATTTTGGCTCTTTTTTTCAGTGAGTTGGGGTCTCGCTCTGTTGCCCAGGTTGGCATACAGTGGTGTGATCACAGCCTCAAACTCTTGGGCTCAAGGGATCCTCCTACCTCAGCCTACAAGTGCACTACCATGCCTAGGTAATTAAAACAATTTTTTTTTCTGGCCAGGCATGGTGTCTTACGCCTGTAATCCCAGCACTTTGGGAGGCCACAGAGGCAGATCACCTGAGGTCAGGAGTTTGAGACCAGCCTGGTCAACGTGGCAAAACCCCCATCTCTACTAAAAATACAAAACTTAGCCAAGTGTAGTGACATACACCTGTAATTCCAGCTATTCGGGAGTCTGAGGCGGGAGAATCATTTGAACCTGGGAAGTGGAGGTTGCAGTGAGCTGAGATTGCACCACTGTACTCCAGCCTGGGCAACAAGAGTGAAACTCCATCTCAAAAAAAAAAAATTCTGTAGAGATGTGGTCTCCCTATATTGCCCAAGCTGGTCTCAAACTCCTGGGCTCAAACAGTCCTCCTGCCTCAGTCTCCCAAGGTGCTGGGATAAGAGGTGTGAGCCACCATACCCAGCCTGTATTTTGACTTTTTTCATTCACCATTATATCATAAGCATCTCCCACAACAAAAACCATGTGCAGGCCGAGGCCCGCCTAGACAACAACAAGATCTCGTCTCCACAAAAAATTTAAAAAGTAGCTGAGTGTTGTGGCATGACCTGTGGTCCCAGCTACTCAAAAAGTATCACTTGACCCCAGGAGTTCGAGGCTGCAGTGAGCCATGTTCATGCCACTACACCATAAACATAACTTATATTGACAGAATACAACTGCCCTCTACTTGTGGACATTTATAATTTAACCTCAGCTGGTTTTCACCCTCAGTTTTCCACTGCTTTCTCCAGCAGACCTCAATGGTAGCCCACTATGGCAGAATCAGGACCGAAAGGGTCCCCAGGTACACATGCCCCTATTCTTTTGCATCTGATCTCGGCTGCTGAGATGGTTTGGCCCAGAGGCATCCGGGCTGTTTCTATGCTCGTATCATGTACACAGACAGAGTAGGGAAAAGTGAGATGAATGAGATTTGAGCTCGAATACCTGCCAACACAAAACAAGCTGTGAATTACTCTGAGTCACTCTGAAGCAGTTAACACGCAGCTCAAGGGAGTGGACATAATGAGGGAGAATGAACTAACACAGCATCTCCTGCTGCTGCTTCGCTGAGCCATGGGCTTCAAAGGCGGCTTTCTTCCCTTGGGAGAAGGGTGAGGAGAGTGCTGACTACTGTGATATACAGGAGCCCTCCCCTGTAGCTTCCTGCTGTCTAGCTATGAAGACTTTCTCTGATTGTTGCTCTTGCCTTGTTACCCTTGACTTGGAAGTAAGTGGATGATAAAAGAAATGGCCAGGAAGGTGGGGCAGTCCTGGAGTTACTCTCTTGATCTTAGGTCACTGCAAATGTCTATCCCAATGTTAGCTGATACAAAAGCATGGATCTAAAAACCTGAGGGACTTTGGGCAAATCATGACCTCTGAAGTCAGTTTCCTTCACCGTAAAGTGAGGAAATAGGCATTCTACTTACTTCACAGGGTTTCAAGGTTCAAATGAGGTAATATGTCCACCAAAGTGTTATGTAAACTACAAAGCAATGTATACACAGGAAGAACTGTTATTCTTCTCACTGAGGCTGAACCTCTATAGGAAAAATTTCCCCCAGCCCAAGAACCTGGGTATCATACACATTCACGAGTGTTCTGCAGTCTCTTCATTCCCTTCTTCTCCATGTTCCAGACCAGATGAGTACTGGCCTCATATACATATTTTTCTCCTAAAGACTGTGTAAAATGATAAAAACAAGCTTCAAGACAGGCGAGGCTGGATTTCTTTCTTTTGCACCGGTGTGACATCTCTTTTCTCTTTGGGTGACTCACTTTTCAGTGGTGAACTGTGGGCGAAGCGAGAAAGGGGTGGCCCTGGCAAAGCCTTGCAGACAGCCCGACCTACAGGGAGACGGCTCCAGGCTCATGGACAGTCAAGGAATTTTAAAAACACACTGGCCACGTTTTCAAACACACTTCTTGATAGTCTCACAATATGGATAAGGCCAGTACAATATCTAAAAGAGACTCAACAACCACAGTGAGAAGAGCAGCATGGCCTTTGCTCAAGGATGACATGTAAATTGGTAAAGTATTCCATATATTTTTATTTAAAAAAAAAAAAAAGGAGATTTTTTTTGGTCCTTACCTTTGCTGCGTAACTCCACATTTCAATCCGGTCATTGAGGCGTTTTTTGCACTCAGGTTGTAGCCTCACCCGCTTATCCTCCAGTGCTTCCATAAGACAGGACATTTCTGTGGGAGGAAACAAGTAACAGAGAGAACCTGAAACTGCAGAATAGAGAAATTCCTATATAGTTGGAGAAAAGGGTCCACAACCACCAGAGGATTCAGATCTGTACATTCAGCAAAGTTAAAGACATACTAGGAAACTTGACCCAGGATCCAACAATGGAGACAAATGACATGTAACCTCTAGGGTTGGCATCCAAAGTCTCTCTTAAAACCTCCTTATTTTTAAGAGCCAGATGTGGTAGCAAACACCTGTAATCCCAGATACTCGGAAGGCTGAGGCAGGAGGGTCCCTTGAGCCCAGGAGTTTGAGACTACAATATAGTAACACATTGTCTCAAAAAATTAAAACAAAAACAGGCTGGGCACAGTGGGTCATGGCTGTAATCCCAGCACTTTGGGAGGCAGAGGTGGGTAGATCACTTGTGGTCAGGAGTTTGACACTACCCTGGCCAACATAGCAAAACCCTGTCTCTACTAAAAAATACAAAAATTAGCCAGGCATGCTGGTGGGTGCCTGCAGTCTCAGCTACTCAGGAGGGTGAGATGGGAAAACTCACTTGAACCCAGCAGGCAGAGGCTGCAGTGAGCCGAGATCATGCCACCACACTCCAGCCTGGGCAACAGAGAGAGACTGTCTCAAAAAAATAAATACCTAAAAATAAAACAAAACCAAATAACTTCTCTTAGTTTTATCTGGGCGTATGTGGCTCAGAAAGAACTTTCACACCTGCTTTGGCTCCCTCCTCAGAGAACCTATCTACTGAGTCCACTGTGGCTACTGGGGAAGTGTATGAAGCGGCTTTTTGGTTTGGGCACAAGGAAAAGGACCATGATGATGATTTAACTCCTGCTTCCCCGATAAACACCTCAACTCTCCCTTCTCATCAAATCTTGAGCTCTGGTCATAACTAGGTCAGTTCAAACCTGCAGGCTTATTCCTAATTTCATGATGCCACAAACGCCTAGTTTTGGCATCACTCAGGTCCCCTGGGAATGTTGTCTGTGACTGGGCTACAGCTACAGACCACAGTAGCTGCAACTGATCTCTAAGAGGGAGTCTTTGCTCTTCCTAAGAGAGTTCAGACAGGATCAGAGTGAACACAGAGACTTACGACGCCCGCGGCCAGGGGTGATGGCTGCGCAGTGGTGTTTTATGTCCAGGGCACAAGCTGTATGAAGAACCGGGTCAACAAAGATGTCTGCTTTGCTTTCCTTCAGCATGTTTAACACTTCCTGGAAAGGGAGGGTCATTGCAGACAGAGCTTTTGGAGGGGAAATGCATCAGATCTATTGTTTGTAAATCAAATCAAGAAGTCAAGCGGGGAAAGTTGAAGGCTAACAACAGAGACCACTTTTGGATAGGTGGCAAGGTGGTGATAATGTACAGAATGCAGATTTTTAGCACCCAATTTAATTGAATAACTACCTTTTTAGGGATACAAAACTGTATATTTAAAAAAAGCAGGGGACTGTAAGTGACTGTAAGATCAGATCTGGGTTTCTGGCATTCCCATATGTTATGTCATATTGTTTTAATATACCTAAATGTTAATATTTTTATTGGTGTGATACAACTATTGTGTTACATAAAGAAATCTGAAAATGCTGGGCATGGTGGCTCACGTCTGTAATGCCAGCACTCTGGGAGGCCGAGGTGGGTGGATCATGCAGGCGTTTGGGTCCAGCCTGACCAACATGGTAAAAACCCGTCTTTACTAAAAATACAAAAACTAGCTGGGCATGGTGGTGTGCACCTGTAATCCCAGCTACTCAGGAGGCTGAGGCAGGAGAATCGCTTGAAACTGGGAGACGGAGGTTGCGGTGAGCCAAGATTGCGCCACTGCATTACAGCCTGGGCAACAGTGGGAGATTCCGTCTCAAAAAAAAAAAAAAAAAAGAAATATGAAAACATGTGAAATCTTAAAATCAGAGTAATATGCTATAATATGCTATATTAAAATTCTTAATCAGGACTGGGAGCGGTGGCTCACGCCTGCAATCCCAGCACTTTGGGAGGACAAGGTAGGAAGATCACTTGAGGCCAGGAGTTTGAGACCAGTGTGGTTACACAGCAAGACCCCATCTCTACAGAAAATTTAAAAAAAAAAAAATTAGCTGGGCATAGTTGTGGGCCCTGTGGTCCTAGCCAACTGGGAGGTGGAGGTGGGAGGATCGCTTGAGCCCAGTTTGAGGTTCAGTAAGCTATGACTGCACCACTGCACCCATCCTGGGGGACAGAGTGAAACCCTATCTCAAAAAAAAAAAAAAAAAAAAAACTCAATTAGATAAAGGCATATTTGTTTACAAAATGTTCTACTTTACCTCTGTCATCCTCAGAAAGAAAAGCAGAATGGACAGAGCATAACATCTACTACAAGAGCAATTCTTATTTGTGTTTACAGATAATTTTGGATGCGAGGAATATCAACATGATGGAACTGAAATCAACTCTGCAGACTCTCCATTTATACATAAGGGAACTATGGGAGTAAAGACAGGTTGGAAATGTTGCCATATATAAAAGTTAGTGTTCTCCATTCAAGACTCTAGTCCCTATAAAACAGCAGTAACAGAAATCATAACCAAAAACCAAAAGCCAAATAATATTCCAAAATCCTCCCCAAAGTTACATGGAACATGTGATGATAAAGGAGGAGGAGGAAAATGTATGGATCTAGCTTTCAACCACTCCAACCATTCCTCAGACAATGTGGAATCAGAAACATTTTTAGCAGACGAAAAAATCTGCATATAATATTCAATGATTCCATAATGACATCAACGAAACTCTTTTTTAAAAAGCTATTAAAAAAAAAAGATCAAGTACATTATTTCACCTTCAATTTTGCAAGATAATGTATGCTTAGTGGTCATATTTTGACAAATGTTTTTATATGACATTTCTGAAATGAACTAGTTTTAGTTTCACTGATTTCTATGAACGTGGAACATTTACTGACATATTGGTACTAGCATTTTGCTTTGGTATTACACTCACAGTATCTTTTAACAATGATCTAGTCATGGGGATGACACACAGTCATGTGTAATTAGTACATGTGAAAAGAATATTCACATTATAGGAGATAAGCAGTCAAGAACCAAATGAAAATTTGGTAAGAAGGAACAGCAAGAAAAGAGTAGTGGGCAGAAGGTTTAGATTTTTGGTTTTATTACCAAAGTAGGCAGACTACAGTATTAAAAGGAAAAAGAAGAAAAAAAAAGAAAATGTAGTGAAGAAAACAAGGTGACAGTGGTTACCTTTTTACACAATTCTGTTTTGATCTTGAGCAGGTTGACCTTAAGGCACTCCTCCACCTGACCTGTCTGCTCTTGGGCTGCTGCTTCTTCAGCACATAGACTAGAGATCTGTTCGGAAGACACAAAAAACAAGGCCACCCCACTGAGCACAGAAATGAACCAACAGGTTGTTTGTTTTTGTTTTTTGAGACAGAGTCAAGCTCTCTTGCCCAGGCTGGAGTGCAGTGGTGCGACCTGGGCTCACTGCAACCTCTGCCTCTCAGATTCAAGTGATTCTTCTCCCTCAGCCTCCCAAGCAGCTGGGACTACAGGCGTGTGCCACCATGCCTGACTGATTTTTTTATTTTCAGTAGAGATGCGGGTTTGCCATGTTGGCCAGGCTGGTCTCAAACTCCTGACCTCAGGTGATCCTCCCGCCTTGGCCTCCCAAAGTGCTGGGATTACAGGTGTGAGCTGCCACACCCAGCCTGAACCGACAGTCTCAAAAGCAGGTGAGTCCAGTGATTCCAATCAGCACTGGACACTGAGGAATCCGTGCCCCCTCTTTAGTGGTCCACTGCTGTTTTACAAGCCAGGGGAGGTAGCACTGCTATCACCAGAACCCTTGGTCTCTAAACATGTCAGTTTGATGATCCTCTCACATTTGTGCCAGAGCTCATCTCAAACAGCTTCCTGGTGGGTTTCATGCCCCTCCTCCTGTATCGGATGCCAGGCTTCAGTCTTCATGACGACTGGCACACCAAATGGAAAATCAACAAACGTTGTATCTACGCTGTCAACACTGAGACTGGAGTCAGATCTCAGGACTTGTCAAAAAGAAGGCTGCTACTTAATTGCATAGAAGCAAGGTTATATAACCAAATAAAATATGAAAAGCAAACACTTGACATTCACATAGGTTCAGGGTTAACCCAGATTCACAACTTGAGAAAGTGCGCACATGCACACACTCACATACACGCATACATACACAGGGGCTGAGAAACACAGCCCATAGGCCACAGCAAAGACAAAAACCTTAACCCTTTTTT
>CAUYLG010031187.1:0-52244 GCA_963573385.1 Cacajao melanocephalus | reverse complement strand
GATTGCTGGGTCAAATGGTATTTCTATTTCTAGATCCTTGAGGAATCGCCACACTGTCTTCCACAATGGTTGAACTAATTTACACTCCCACCAACAGTGTAAAAGCATTCCTATTTCTCCACATCCTCTCCAGCATCTGTTTTCTCCAGATTTTTTAATGATCACCATTCTAACTGGCGTGAGATGGTATCTCAATGTGGTTTTGATTTGCATTTCTCTAGTGACCAGTGTAGATCAGTGTTCTTTCAGGTATTTGTTGGCTGCATAAATGTCTTCTTTCAAGAAGTGTCTGTTTATATCCTTCACCACTTTTTGATGGGTTTTCTTTTTCTTGTAAATTTTTTTATGTTCTTTGTAGATTCTGGATATTAAACTTTTGTTGGATGGGTAGATTGCAATTTTTTTTCCCATTCTGTTGGTTGCTGGTTCATTCTAGTGATAGTTTCTTTTGCTGTACAGAAGTTCTTTAGTTTAATTAGATTCCATTTGTCTATTTTGGTTTTTTTTGCCATTGCTTTTGGTATTTTGGTCATAAAGTCCTTGCCCATACCTATGTCCTGAATGGTATTGCCTAGGTTTTCTTCTAGGGTTTTTATGGTGTTAGGTCTTATGTTTAAATCTTTAATCCATCTGGAGTTAATTTTTTATAAGGTATAAGAAAAGGGTCCAGTTTCGGCTTCCTGCATATGGCCAACAAATTCAATATCCTTTGTGTTACTGTTCTATCAATTATAATGTCTTCTCTTTCATTTAAAATTTTATTTACATATTTGTTTTTCTTAGTGTAGCTAAAGGTTCATCATTTTATCCAAACACAGATCTTAGTTTTATTAGGTTTTAGTAGCCTCTCCTATTACAAGCCTGGAAGGCTAGGAAGAAAATGTAGTTCTGTGGGCTGGGCCCAGGGTCTTTGTGCTGTATGCAGCCTAGGGACTTGGTGCCCTGCATCACAGTTGTTCCAGTCATGACTGAAAGGGGCCAGTGTAGAGCTTGGGCTGTGGCTTCAGAAGGCACAAGCCTCAAGCCTTGGCAACTTCAATGTGGTGTTGAGCCTGCCAGTGCACAGAAGTCAATAATTGGAATGTGGGAACCTCTGCCAAGATTTCAGAAAATGGAAATGCCTGGATGTCTAAGCAGAAGTTTGTTGCAGAGGCAGGGCTCTCATGGACAACCTCTGCCAGGACAGTGCAGAAGGTAAATAAATGTGGGATCAGAGCCCCACACACAGAATCACTGTTGAGGTACTGCCTAGTGAAGGTGTGAGAAAAGGGCCAGTGTCCTACAGATCCCAGAATGGTAGATCCACTGACAGCTTACTCCATGCACCTGGAAAAGCTGCAGACACTCAACACCAGCTCATGAAAGCAGCCAGAAGTGGGGCTATACCCTGCAAAGTCACAAGGGCTTTTAGTGGTATGTTTGGTATCATTTAATCTATACCTAACTTATTAACTGGTGCCATTTTACCAATTCAAGTGAAGTGTAGAAATTTTGACTTTCTTATTCTTACGGACTTACACATCATTGTTATAAATATTTTCTCTAAATACATTTGAAACCACATCAGACAATGTTATATATTTTGCTTCAGCCATCAAGTATAATTTAGATGACTTGAGATAGGAGGAAAAGTGTATTGTATTTATCCATTTTTAAAATTCTTCTTTCTTCCTTCCTGGTTCCCTTGTTCTTCCTTCTTGATGTTCCATGATTCCTGGTTTTATCACTTCCTCTCTGGAGTATTTTCTTAATAAAGACTATTATTGAAGAATCTTGTGCAACATTAATAGAGATTTGTTGTAAGGAAAAAATATAGAAATGAGAAAAAAAATTACTATCAAATACAAAGCAGTCACTCATAGGAAATGCTGCACAGAGCACATTAAACAAAAAAAATTAATTCAAACTAAAGAGACTTGTTATTGATTTTATATATGAAAATAAACAACAAAAACACAATAACTTTTAAAAAGAAAAGCAATTAGGAGAATTCGCTCTTTCAGATATTATTTTGTAAAGCTTAATAGTTAAATTTATATGATATTAGAATAAATTGAGAAAGAACAAAAAGGAATAGAATTTAGCCATTATTTCTAGCCATTATTAGCCACTATTTTCACACTAAAGAAAAATTTTCTTATTTTTCCTTTATTTGAAAATGTCTTCATTTTTCCTTCATTTCTATAGGATTATTTTGCTGTGCATTCTTCTGACCTCCACGATTTCTGATAAAAAATTCACTATCATTTGACATTTTCTCTGTATATATATGTTTTATTTCTCTCTTACTGCTTTCAGGATTTTTTTCTTTGTCTTTGAGTTTCAGATGTTTGACTGTGGTATGTCTTGGTATGGATTGTTTTGGATTTAATTGCTTGGAATTTACTCACTTTCCTGAACCTGTAGATTTATTTCTTTTTTCAAATTTTGGGAATTTTTAGCCTTATTTGTTTAAACACTTTTTCCGACCCACATTCTCTCTTATTCCCCAAGACTCTCTTGACATAATGTTATGTCTTTGTTTTTGTTCCATAGGTTCCTCAGATGGTTTTTTTTGTGTCTGAGGAATGGTTTTTTTGTGTCTGAGGAAGTCTGACTGGCAGATTCAACCTAGTGACAGATGAAAAACAAACACTGACATGGTCTTGCTAGTCAGCGTGGCCAGGGAGCCTCTGCCAGAGTCAGCAGCAGCCACAATAAGCTAGCAATGTTCACATTTATGTAGTACAGACTAAATGACAGAGGTCTCAAGTAAACAAAATTAGCGGGTAATTAACATTGCTTACCCCCAACTATGCCCCCCGGTAGAGAGCAGTCATGCACCCAGATGATCAAATATCAGTCTTAGGACCACATGAGCAAACAAGCTATTTAGATAAACTTCTCTACACTCCTTTGTATATACTCTCAGCTATTAGCTCAAGGTAAGAGGATTAAGCTGCCTTGAGCCATAACCTTCTCCCAAGGCTTTTGCAAAACCTTCTAGCCTTCCAAGAAGGTTTGCATTTTCTACAATTGCTCCCATCATTCTGACTGATCTACATTTTTGTCTTTCTTTTTTTCCGTCTATTTTCTCTCCAGTGTTGAGTGGGTAGTTTCTAGTTTTCTATTTCACAATTCACTGCACTTTCCTCTGTTACCCTTCATTCTGCATTTGAGCAAATCCTTGGTGTGTTTATTTTAGTTATTCATTTTTCAATTCTAAAGTTTTCACTTATTTCTTTACATTTTCTATTTTTCCTTAAGATTCTATTTTTTGTTTGTTTCAAGTGTGTTTGTAATTTTTTTTTGAAGCATTTTATGGTGGCTGCTTAAAAACTATGAGATAATTTTGACATCTATGACACCTTGGTATCAGCATCTACTGACTGACTTTCTAAACTTTTTTTTGATATCTTCCTAGTTCTTGGTGTGATGAGTAATATTCTATTAAAATCTTAAATTCTGTGTACTGTGTAACAATAAAACTGCATATTATTCAAACCTTCCGTTTTTGCTTATTTCCTTTGATACTACCCTGGTAGAAGAAAGGGAGATAATATTTTCTCATTACTACCAGGTGGGGGTATAAATTTAGGTTCCAGTGACTCCTGAAAAGCCAACTACTCATTTGCCTCTACATGGATAGAGATTTTGGCTCTCCACTAGCCCTCCCTCCACTGATGCTTTGGTTAGAAGGCACAGGTGTGTCCTTCTACTTCTTCCACATCTACTTCTTTCTTCAGTGATCACCTTGGTGGAGTAGTCTCATTATTGCTGGATGGTGATAAAAGTTTGACTCTCTAATAGGCTTCTTTTGACATCACCCTGTGGGGAAGAGGATAAACATTTTATTACAATCTGCTAAGTGGGAAAGTGTTAGCTTTCTATTCAGACTTTGGTGTCAAGGATGGAGTAGGAGCACATTTTTTTCTGTAGTATTTGGCCACAGCAAAGGAGTTGTTTTATGAAAGATTTTTTTCTTGCTAGGCTGCCTCTTTCCTGGTCCCACGACTAGAGGATTAGCTCCTGAGATTTGGGAATACTTGATATTGTCCCATTTGTCTGCTTGATATTGTCCCACTGGTCACTGGAACTTGTCTTGTTTAGGTTTTATTTTCTTTCTATCCTTGATTTTGGATAAATTTATACTGCTAAATTTTTAAGTTCAATAATTTTGTAATTATCTAACCTGCTATTACTCCCATTCAGTAAAATTTTTATTTTCAATTTTGTATTCTTTAGCTCTAGAAGTTGCCTTTGGTACTTAATAGATCTTCTTGTTTTCTTTTCCTTATTAAATGCATGGTTTCTTTAAATCATTGGGCACATTTGGTTTATTTATAAATACTGTTTTAATTTTCTGATTAAGTGCTGATCACTTCATCTCTATTATTTCCGGGACTCTTTTATTGAATGAGTTTTTTCCTGGGTAAGCATCTTATTTTTAATTCTTTTGTGTGTGTTTAATTTTTATGAGATAATCAGCATTACAAATTTCACGTGGGTTAAGCACTAGTTTTTGTTGTTCTCCTTTTTTTTTTTTTTTTTTTGACAGAGTTTCACTCTTGTTGCCCAGGCTGGAGTGCAATGGTGAGATCTCAGCTAACTGCAACCTCTACCTCCTGGGTTCAAGTGATTCTACTGCTTCAGCCTCCCAAGTAGCTGGGATTATAGGTGCCCACCACCATTCCAAGCTAATTTTTTTTTAATTTTTAGTAGAGAAGGGATTTCATCCTGTTTGCCAGGCTAGTCTGGAACTCCTGACCTCAGGTGATCCACCTGCCTCAGCCTCCCAAAGTTCTGGTATTACAGGTATGAGCCTCTGTGCCTGGCCTGTTGTTCTCCTTTAAAAGTAGTATGCTTTTACTCTGGAAGCCAAGTTAAGTCACTTGCCAATCAGTTTGATCCCTTTAAATATTGACTTTAAGCTTTGTTTGGGAAAATCTAGCCTTGACTGCATTCTGGGGCTAAAGTAGCCCTACTCTTGACCCACAGCCATTCTGATATCTCTACTGAGTGCCCATATTAAACAACACTCTTTGCTCTGGCTGCTAAAAACTGATTCCTGGCTCTGTGTATTCTAGGAATTGTTTGATTTACAGCTACCCTAATTCTTCTTTCCTCATGTATTGTTCATTTCCTGGTCTCCTGGAGATTCACCCATGGAGAGTGCATACATGGAATAATATGTTAAATATTCAATAGGATCCATAATAATATTTCTGAATTTTTTTCCTTTGTATGACACTCTCCCTTCATCTTTACTAGGACTATACTCCACAAACTCTAGTTGCCTTGGCCATCATGAACTCTGATTTGTCTATTCAACTTAGCAGGATTATGGAGCTATTATGGTTTTTCATACTTGTGCTGTAATCCAGATATTGCCTCCAGCAAAAACCCAGCTGCTTACTTTTTGGCTTACTTAGGATTTGGCTTACTTTTTTCTCTTCACTCAGGCACGCTCTCCTGTGCTGCCTGCTGTACCATACCTGCAAATAGATGTTTCATGTATTTCTATAGTTTTCTGGTTGTTTATGGTGGGAGACAAATTAGTCTTAGTGACTCTTTCAGGGTCAAAAGTGAAATTTGCATAGGTCTAATTTAAGTGCTACCATGTAAATAGTGCTGCCCATTATCTCTATCCAAAAGAAACATTCGAATCTTGACTGCAAATATTGTGTCCCATGCCACTTTTGAGTGTTATCTTATATTCTGAAGCTAAGTATAAAAGCTGTAAATTTATAATTAAATATTGCATTGCAGAGATTTTATTCTCTAGCTTTTTCATGCCCAATTCCTGATTTAAGCTCACTGTTATAACCAGCCTAATAAACACAGGATTTCTGACAGGACTAGATCTTGCTGTATTGAAGTATGTCTAGCTATTTTCTGAGAGGTTAACTCCTCATAGTTGGCAGTCTTGGACATCAAGAAGGCATTAAAGGCATAAGAGATTGGAACACATTTAGATAATAGATTCCCAGACGCAAAAGTCAATTCAAACAACCAAAAATAAACAATCTACTTTGTATTCTTGCAGCTAGGAAAAAAGACCTCTCACTTGAGAGTTCAGAAGGGAAGTTATGGATTTCATTGTCTTGAGAGATGGTGGCTAAGGTAATAGATTAAATGAATTAAATTTCTTGCATAAAGGTGGCTGTGTTAGGTCATCATCTTTCCTTTAAACTGTGAGAGAGCATACAGACACAACAAAGGAAACAAATGAAATAAAAAATGTCCAGAAAATTTTATGTTCTATGAAATTGGGGTCACAAGTGGAATCTGAATATTTAAATGTAATAAATGCTTAAGAGCTGATATTGGTTAAAAGCAACACAAGGAGAAAAAGGAAAGAAAAAGGTAAGAAAAGAAGTGTTCAGAAGGCCAGAGGATCCACTGGTGTTCTTTTTCAGGAGGGAAAAAAATCTGTTCCTTGCAGATAAAAGGACTCATCTTTATATGTAGATCTATTGCTTGTGAGCACATGTTTTGACAAAGAGCCTGTTTAGTCTGTTTTGATTTGAAGAAGCACAGAAAGTGAGGCCCACAGAGATTCACATAGAGAAGCCATATATTTAGGAAGCAGTCTCCCTGTGTGGCAAGAGAACAGGAGAGAGCTTTTAGACTATGAAGCCTGGAAGTTTACAATGGCCCCTTCCTCTCACCAGAACTTCCTGAGAAAAGTTAGCAAAGGAAATAGTAAAGAACATAAATATATACTAGTAAATAAAGGCTGCTATTAAATAAAGACTAATACTGAAGAATCTGAAAAGCATCAGTAGAAATTTGTTGTAAGAGAAGAGTATAGAAATGGGAGACAGTATTTACCATCAGTTAAAAAGTAATTGCCAATGGGAAAATGTTGCACAGAACATGTTAAAGAAAACCCTTTGCAAAATTCAAACTAAAGAGACTTTTTATAAAGGTCATATATAAAACAACAAAATGATAATTCTGAAAAAGAACAATTAAGGGGAATTGGTTCTTTCAGATACTAAAATATTTTATAAAGCCTACCATTTAAATTTATGCAATATTAGAATGTAAATAGTGAGAAAGAATAAAGGAATAGAATAGAAAGTATAAAAATTAACATGAATGTATATGTACGTTAGCATATGGTAAAGATGACATCTCAGTTTTCTTGGGAAATTGGATAGCCACTTGGAAAAACTTCATTCACATCTCTACTTTATATCCTAACAATATATATCTAAAATAGATCATATTTTAATGTTAAAAAATAAATAAATCTTAAATGCAATAGAAGAAAAAACTGAATAACTCCTATAAAAGCTAAAGAAAAAGACAGAATACTTCTGAATAGCAAAATATACCATAATATAATGTCAAAAGAACAAGTTAGGAATGCATTTGCAATGCAATTCATATCACAAAGGACTAATCTCTTTAACACAAAAAAATCTGAGCGAAAGATAATGTAATCATTGGAACAAGATACAAAAGCACCAAGAGGCATACACTGGAAATAAGAATGACTATTAGATGTATGAGTTCTATGTCACTCCAAATATAAGACTTATAATTTGGAACTACCATGAAATATCTTTTTATTTGTTAGATGTCTAAGCCACAAAATTTTAGTAACAGAATCTGTTGGTCAAACTATGGGAACACACTCTGTTACTCTGCTAATGGAAAGGTCAGTATGTACAATAACAAGCAAAAGAAATTCAAACTTTCAAACATCTATTACAAACATGTATGTTCTCTGATGTTTGACCTAGCAGTTTAATTTATATATATTTCCATTTATGTAAAATTACATCTAGACATATTTATTCTTTCAACCACTGGTTGTAATAGCAAAAGACTGGGAACAAACCAAATATACATTAAAAGGTGAAGGTTTAAATAACTGATGATATATTCATGCAACAGAAGGTGATACAAGTATTAAAAATATTAAAGTATTCTTTATGCTCTAAAGTGAAAGGATCTCCAAGATATATTATATAAGAAAGCAAGGAGAAGGATTTAATAGTTTTTAAATCTGTTTTTGATACTGCATATAAGGAGCTTGGAAGTCACCACTCCATCCAGTTTTCTAACAAGTGAAAAACTGAACAGACTGAAAAATAACAAAATTTCTAGCATTCATCAGAAAGGTGAGGATACGGAACAAACTGCTTCCCCCAAGATTGAAGAGACAGTAAGATGAATACAGAGAGTCATGGATTACCACAGCAAAGACATACAAGCAAAAACTGCTCCAGAAACCAATGCCAGGTATAAAAACCTGAACTGTAATTGATAAATTGCCAGAGGCTCAGAGAGGACAAATCTGAGACTTGTATATCCCAATGGAATCCTGTCAAGGAGAGGTGGGGTATGTGAGTTTGACCTGCAAGAGTATGACCAGGTTCTCAGAGTAAATGCTAGAGGAAGACTTACCTTGTGCTTCAAGTAGACGGAGAGGAAATACACCAGAGTACTCTGCTCTTTATCAAGGCCTGCCCTCAGGAGAAGCTATTCCAGCCAGTGCCTTGCCTGCTGAGGTTTTGTCAGAGCGTAAATGACCTGTGGGAAGGGGAATACCCAAATCTAGCCATCTTATCTCATCTAAAGGGAAGGAGGACTGAGAAATTGAGACTATTTGTGAAGTTAACAGTCCAGCGGCTCACTCAAAGATTAAGATCTAATAATACTACAGAATGCTTTCCCACTCCCCATCCCTTAACAAGATATTACTAAAGGCCTATTTTCAGCAGTTCTATTTACATGATAAACCATTTCTGACTATAAAGAAAAAATTCCTAGGAAAACTAAAAAAAAAAGAAAAATAATATTTAAAAAACAGAATGTGAAGAACTAGAATAAGCATTAGAACCAGATATGGGAGGGATATTGAAATGATCAGACATGCAATTTTAAAAAACAATGAAAAATATGCTAAGCGCTCTAAAAGGTAAAGTAGACAGCATGCAAGAACAGATGGGCGAATGTAAGCCCAGAGGTGGAAATCCTAGGAAAGAAACAAAAAGAAATGCTACAGATCAAAAACACTGTGACAGAAATGAAGAATCCCTTTGATGAGCTTATTAGTAGACTGGACACAGCTTAGGAAAGAATCTCTGAGCTTGAGGATATATCACTAAAAACCTCCAAAACTGACAAGTAATGAGAATGATATGTAGCTAAAAAGAAATTATTTAGGCAGTTAGCGAGGATAAGTGTATTAGCCTGGGTTCCCTAGAGGGACAGAACTAATAGGATATATATATATATATAAATAAATATATAATAATTTCCATATATATTTTCATATATATATATATATATATATATATATATATGGAAATTTGTTAAGTAGTATGAACTCACACAATCACAAGGTATCACAATAGGCCATCTGCAAGCTGAGGACCAAGGAAGCCAGTCTGAGTCCTAAAGCTGAAGAACTTGGAGTTGCACCTTTGAGGGCGGAAGCATACACACAGGACAAAGATGTAGGCTGGAAGGCTAAGCCAGTCTAGCCTTTTCACAGTTTTCTACCTGCTTTAAATTCTGGCTGAGCTGTCAGCAGATTAGATGGTGCCCACCCAGATTAAGGGTGGGTCTGCCTTTCCTTGACTACTGACTCAAATGTTAATCTCCTTGGCAACACCCTCACAGACACACCCAGGATCAATACTCGGCATGTTTCAATCTAATCAAGTTGACACACAGCATTAACCATCATAGTAATAAAGACCTCTGTAAGGCTTCCTTTTTAACAAAAAGCAGCCTCGAAATCATTTTTTTTCCTAACAAAAAGCAACCTGAAAAATCAAACTGCAGATACTGAAAAGCAAGCTAAGCAAGCTAGAAGCTTTCACTGGTAAATGCTGGCAGCTGTGACAATAGGAAAAGGCTACCTGGGGGCCAGGCATGTTCAACATGGAGACTCCATCTTCCCTTTTCTTTGTCAACCATGTGAACAGTAAGGAACAGACAACATGACACAGGCCCAGGTAGAGAACCCATTTGCATGGTAAAAGATTAGGGTGGAGCAGCCAGCTTCTTCACATGCTGTGTAAATGGTACACCTGGTCTGACCAATCTTTTAGGCCCCATGTAAATCAGACACCACCTCCTCAAGCTTGCCTATAAAACCCTGTGCCTTTTATCCCCAATGTGGAGGACCCTCTCAGGAGCCCCACTCTCTCTGCAGGAGAGAGAGTTATTTTCTTTCTTTGGTCTATTAAACTTCCACTCTTAAACTCACTTCTTGTCCTAGATTTCCTTGGCATGAGACAACAGACCTTAGGTATTTACCTCAGACAATGATGCTCCTTCAATAATGGATAAAAAATATACATATAGAAAAAAACAGAACAGAATATTCAAGGAGTGTGCCACAACTATAAAAGGTGCAACATAAACATAAACAGAACACTAGAGGGAGAAAGAAAGTGAAATGAATAGGAGAAATATTTAAAACAATAATGCTTTAGATTTTTCCCAAATTAATGTCAGACACCAAATCACAGATCCAGAAGGCTAAGAGAAAATGAAGCAGGATAAGTGCTAAAATTAAATATAAAGAAAATTCTGAAAGAAGTGAGAGGAAAAAAGCACCTTACTTCTAGAGGAACAAAGTTAAGAATTATATCCAACTTCTCTTCTGAAACCAGGGAAGCAAGAGGAGAGTAGGGCAAAAGTTTTAATGTTTTGAGAGAAAAAAAACAAAACAAAACAACTCTCCAGCCTAGAATTCTGTACTCTGTGAAATTATACTACAAAAGTGAAGGAGAAATAAAGGCTTTCTCAGATGGGCAAAAATTATGGTGGTTTGTTGCCACTAGACCTGTTTTGCAAGAAAAGGATAGGGAAGGAAAATAATGTAGATCAAAAACTTGGATCATCATAAAGAAAGAAAGAACATTGGAAAAAATAACTAAAAGTAAAATAAAAACTTTTATTTTTCCTATTCTTAATTGACCTAAAAGATAACCGTTTGTTCAAAATAATAGCAATAGTGTATTTGATTATGTATGCTAATATATGTATAGATATGTTTATATATGTGTATATGTAATTGGAATGAATAATAGCAATGATACAAGCAAAGGAAAAGAAGTATCAAGATTATTTTGTTATAATAGGGTACTCATACTACCTGTGAAGCAGAATAGTGTTATTTGAAATTGGACTTGGATTAGGTGTAAATGAATATTGCAAACTAAGGCAACCACTAAAAAGTGTAAAGAGAAAGAAATATAACTGATGTGGTCAGAAAGAAGAGAAATGGAGTCATAAAATGCTCAGTGAAAACCACAAAAGGCAAAGAGAAGACCACAAACAGGAACAAAGAACAAAGGCAGCAAAAGAAAATAGCAACGAATATGGCAAATATTAATTCAGTTGTCCCAGTAATCACTTCGAACATCCATAGTCTAACACAACTTAATAAATTTATACAGTTGGATATTAAAATAACAGAATTTATTAGAATGTGTTGGATATAGCGAAAGCAGTGATTAGGAAGATATTTATAGCATTGAATGCATATATTAGAAAAAAGGAAAGATCTAAAATCAAACATCTAAGTTCCCACTTCAGAAAACTTGAAAGAGAAGAGCAAAGTAAGCAGAAAAAATAGAAATAAAAATTAGAGGAGTCATTAATGAAATTCAAAACATAAAATCAATAGAAAAAATATTTAAACAAAAGCTGCTTCTTGAAAAGATCAATAAAATAGCTAAGCTCCAGTTAAGATAACTAAGAACAAGGAGAGAAGACATCAATTACTATTATCAAAAAGGAATAGCGGATATCACTCTATACTGCATGAACATTAAAAGGATAATCAAGGAATACTATGAACAACTTTATGTGCACAATTCAATAACTTAGATAACTTGAACCAATTCCTTGGAAGACATAGTTTGCCAAACCCACACAAGAAGAAATAGACAATCTGAATAGTTTCAGGTCTAGCAAAATAATTTGAATCAGTTAATAACCAAAACAGAAAGCAGCAGGCCAGATGGGTTCACTGGTAAATTCTACCAAACATTTAAAGAAGAAATACAAATTCTCTTTAATATTTTTCAGACGATATTAGCAGGAGAAATACAGCCTAATTCTTTTTATAACATCGGCATTACCCTAATAACAATACCAGACAAAGTTATTACAAGAAAACTAAAGAGCAAACCAATATCTTTCATAAACGTAAATGCAAAAATCCTCAACAAAATATTAGCAAATATAAACGAACAACGTATAAAAAATTATATGCCATAATCAAGTGGAATTTATTGCATGTTGACAAGACTGGTTCAACATTTGAAAATAAATTATTGCAATTCATCACACTGACAAGCTAAAAAAAGAAAAATCATATGATCATATCAATAGATCTGGGCGGGGGGAAGCATTTGATATAACCAACATAATGAAAACTCTCAGTAAACTAGGAATAAAGGGAAACTTTGTCAATTTGATAAATGCAATCTACAAAAATCTTACAGCTAACATCATACTTAATGTTAAGAAACTGTAAACCTTCTCACTAATATCAAAAACAAACCAAGGATCCCCTCTCACCACTTCTTTGCAGTATTGTGCTGGAATTCCTAGCTAATGTAATAAAACAAGAAAAGGTGATAAAAGTATACAGATTGGAAAGTAGGAAATAAAATTGTCTTTGTTCACAGATGGCATGATCATCAGTATTGAAAATTCAAAATAGCAATAAAAAACTCTCTTGGAACTAATAGGTGATTATACCAAGATTGCAGAATTTAAAGAATAAGCTTAGTAAATTGTTTTCCTACATTTAGCAATGAACAAGTGAAATTTTAATTTAACAATATAATATCAAATCTACATGCTGAAAACTACAAAACTAATAAAAATCAAAGAACTAAGTTTTTAAATATTTTAGGTTTGTGGATAAAAAGACTCAAAATTGTCAAGGTGTTAGTTCTTCCCAATTTGAGCAAGATCCAATGCAATTTCAGTAAAAAATTCCAGGAAATTATTTTGTGGATATTGAAAAACTAATTCTAAAGTTTATATAGAGAGGGAAAACACCCAAAATACTCAATGTAATTGAAGGAGGAAAAACAAAATTGGAGGAGTGACAAGACCCAATGTACAACAAAGCCACAATATTCTAGATAACATGATATTGGTAAAAGAATAGATTAATAGATCAGTGAATCAGAGCAAGGAGTCCAGAAATCGATCCAACAAAGACATCAACTGACCATTGACAAATGAGCAAAGGCAATAGAAGAAAAGATAGTCTTTTCAACAAATAATGCTGGAACAACTAGACATTCACATGCAAAAAAATAAAAATAAATGACAGATAAAATAAAATATGTAGACTTTACATTCTTCACAAAAATTAACTCAAAATAGATCATGGATCTAAATGTAAAATGCAAAACTATAAAACTCTTTGAAGAAAATATAGAAGACAATCTAAATTGTCTTGGCTTTGGCAGCAATAAAGCATCTTCCATGAGAGAAATAATTGATAAGCCAGACTGTTTTAAAATTGAAATTTTATGCTTTAAAAAATGCACAATGTCAAGAGAGTGACAAGATAAGCTAAGACTAAAAAAAAATCTGCAGAAGACATATCTGATTAAAAAACAGTTATCTAAAATATACAAAGAACACTTGAAAGTCACCAATAAGCAAATAAACAACACAATTAAAAATGGTTTAAAGATCTTAAGAAGCACCTCACCAAAGAACATATACAGATGAAAAATGAGCTTATAAAAAGATGCTCCACATCATATCATTAGGGAATCACAAATTAAAACAAAAATGAAATATCATACACACTTATTAGAATGGCCAAATTTCAAAACAGTGATTATATCATTCCCTGATGAGGATGTGGAGCTACTGGAACTCTTATTCATTGCTGGTGGGAATGCAAAATAATATAGGCACTTTGAAAAACAATTTGGCAGCTTCTTACAAAACTAAACATACTGTTACCATATGATCCAGCAATAATCATTCAGTAATAATGCTCCTTCATATCCAATCAAACGAGTTGAAAACTTACACCCACAGAAAAATCTGCACATGGATGCTTAATGCTGCTTTACTCATAATTGCCAAAACTTGGAAGCAATCGAGATGTCCTTCAGTAGGTGATTATATTAATGAACTGTGGTACATCCAAACAATGGACTATTATACCGCGCCAAAAAGAAGTGAGCTACAAGCTATAAAAAACATGGAGGAATCTTAAACGGATGTTACTAAGTGACAGAAACCAATCTGAACAGGCTACATATCACATAATTCCAACTATACTATATTCTGGAAAAGGCAAAACTGTGGAGATAGTAAAAAGATCAGTGATTGGCAAGGGTTGGAACAGAGAGGCAAAACAGGATTTTTGGAATAATGAAAATACTCTGTATGATATTATGATGGTGAATACATTGCATTATATATTTATTCCAACCCAAAGAATGTTCAACACCAAAAGTGAACCCTAATGTAAACTACAGACTAGGTCACTATAATGCATCAATGTAGATTTGTCAGTTGTAACAAATGTGCGATACTGGTGGGTAATGTTGACAATAAGGAAGGTTATGTATGTGTGTATGTATGTGTGACAACAGAGTTTATATGGGAAATCTCTATACCTTCCTCTCAATTTTGCTACAAAACTAAAAGCGCTCTAAAAACACACATCTAAGAAAAGTAACTTGAACATTTTAAAATAAGCAATGAGTCAAAGAAGAAATCATGAGAAAAATTAGACAATACTTTCAGAAGAGTCTAAATAAGACCCAATTCACCAAAACTTATTAAATGTAGTTATACAATGATAATGAGAAATTACAGCTGTCAATGCCTATGGTAAAAAAGAAAAAAGATCCTACATCAGTAAGTTCACTTCCCACCTTAAAACACTGACGAAACAAGATCAAACTAAACCTAAAACAAGTAGGATAGCAATAATAAAGATTAGTATAGATGGATAATAATGAAGTAAAGAACAGATGAACAACAGAGAAAATCAATAATAGCAAAATTATATTCTTCGAAAAGATCAGCAAAAGGACAAAACCTCAAGTTAGATGTATGTTTAAAAACTGGGAAGATTCAAATTACTGAAATCAAAAATGAAAGAAAGGACCTCTCTACTGACCCCACAGAATAAAAAGGAGAAAAAGGGAATCCTATGAGCAATTAGGATAACAAATTAGATAACAGATGAACAATTACTGGAATGACATGAATTACTGAAACTAACTTCTCAAGAAATAGAAAATCAAGTTAGTTTCTCAGATTATACATATAATAAGTAGAGATTGGGTTAGTTATTTTAAAACTTCCCACAAAGAAAACCCAGGCCCAAATGGTTTTAATGAATTATACCAAATATGTAAAGAAAATTAATATAAATTATTTACACATTTATCCAAAATATAGAAGAAGAGCAACCACTTTTTAACCTCATTCCGTTTGCCCAAAGTTACCATGATACACAATAATACAAACATAGCACAAGAACAAAAACTACAGACTAATATTTCTTATAGATGTAAAAATCTTGCACAAAATACTAGAAAACTAAATCTAAAAACATATGCAAAGGATTAATTATATACTACGGTCAGGTAGGATTTATCTCAGGAAAACAGGTTGATTCAACATCTGAAAACAATGTAATACACCATGTCAATAGAATAAAGGACAAAAACCACATGATCATCTCAGTAGATAGAGAAAAAAAGCACTTGACAAAATCCAGCGACCTTTCATGATAAGATCAATAAACAAACCAGAAATATGAAAGAACTTCCCCACCTGGTAAGGGAATCTATTAAAAACCCACAACTCACATCACACTTAATTGAAAAAATAGTAAAAGCTTTCCCCCTAAAATCAGGAATAAGACAGGATATCTGTTCACATCACTTCTATTAAGCATTGTACTGGAGGTTCCAGACAGAGCAATGAGATAAAAAAATAAAAAGCATGTGACTGGGCAGGCCGGCTCATGGCTGTAGTCCAAGCAGTTTGGGAGGCCATAGTGGGTGGTTCACTTGAGACCAGGAGTTCAAGACCAGCCTAGGCAACATGGCTATAGAAACCTCATCTCTAAAAAAAAATACAAAAATTAGCTGGACGTGGTGACACACGTCTGTAGTCCTAGCTACTCAGGAGGCTGAGGTGGGAGGATTGCTTGAGTCCTGAAGGTCATAGCTGCAGCAAGCCATGATCACACCACTGAACTCCATCCCAGGCAACAGAACGAGACCCTGTGTCAAAATAAATAAATAAACAAACAGATAAATGACATCACTATTGAAAGAAATATAAAATATCTATTTGCAGATGACATGATTTTGTGTATAGAAAATTCTTAAAAATATACTTTTCAAAACTATAAACTGATAAGAATTCGACAAATTTGCATGATACAAGATCAACACATAAAAATTAATTATGTTTCAATATACTAGCATAGAGCATGCAGAAGTGAAATTAAGAAACAATTCCATTTATAACAGCATCAAAAAGAAATGCATAAGAACTAATGTAATAAAACACGTGCAAAAGTGATATACTGAAAACTAGGAAACATTGCTGAAACAAAAATCTAAACAAATGGAACGATATCTCATGTTCATAGATCAGACAACCTGTTGTTTAAATAGCAATACTCCCCAAATTGATCTACAAATTCAACTCAATCCCTATAAAAATATATATATATATAAGTAATAAATATATTACTTATGTTTCCATAAAGAATGTCTAGAAACATTCACAAGAAAGTAATTAAAGCATTTATATATCGTAGTGGTTTGGTTGAAACTGAATAAATGTGGGGCAGGGTAACTATATATGTATATATTTTTTCACACTCTGCATTATTTTTTAAAAGTATGGGGAGAGGAGCAGAAGTGGAAATTACCTGTCCCCACTCTAGCACTCTCTAAGATAGATAAGGCTGGATTCATAGAATTACACAAGAATGACTGACAGATAAGCAGTGTGTGGAGGTAGTCCTCATAGGATGTGTTGTCCTCTCATTACTTCCAACTTCCAGAGAATATTACTAAGATCAATGGCAACAGGAACAAGTAAAGAGAGAAAGGCTAGCTTACTTGATTCCAGTGGGATTTTAACTTCTTTGTTACTATCCCCTTAGCTAGGACCCTCCACATCTCTCTAGTCTGCCTTCTCTTCACACTATCATCTCTTATCCAAAGTCAGAGGGGACCTAGAGAGGGTAGTAGGGTTTATCTATGAATGATCCTGCTGTGCAAAGGAGAAAATGTAGGGAAAAAAGGAAGAAAAGAGCAGAAGTGTCTGCAGGAGTTTCTGCTGATTCTTAACTTGGGTACCACAGGGCAAGAGATATACTTTGGAGAAGAGAACAATTAAGCTAATTCCGCTTTGGCTTTGGTCTACATTTAATTTGTTCACATTTAAGGGTTCAGATCCAAAATTAAAAATGGTTTTATGGCTGAACAATATTTTATTGTATATGTAAACCACATTTTCTTTATTTATCCACTGATAGACACTTCGTTTGATTCCATATCTTGGCTGTTATGAATAGTGCTATAACAAACACGGGAGTACTGGTACCTCTTCAACATACTGATTTCATTTTTTATGACTGTATATATACCCAGCAGTGGGATTGCTGGATCATGTGACAGTTCTATTTTCAGTTTATTGAGGAACATCCACACTGTTTTCTATGGTTACTGTACTACTGTATATTCCTACCATCAGTGTACTGGTGGCATTCTTCTATCTCCACATCCTCACCAGCATTTGTTAGTTTTTGTCTTTTTGATAATAGCTATTCTAACTGGGGTAGGTAATATCTCATAGTGAATTTCATCTGTATTTCCCTAAAGATGACTGATATTGAGTAGTTTTTCATATACTTGTTGGTGATTCATATAACTTCTTTTGAGAAATGTCCACTCAGGTCTTTTGCCCATTTTTAATTGCATTGATTGTTTGTTTTTTGCTATTGATTTGTTAGTTCCTTACATATCCTGGTTATTAATCTCTTGCCAGATTGATAGATGGTAAGTATTTTCTACCACTCTAGGTTGTCTTTTCATTTTATTGATTGTTCAAAAGCTTTTATTTGTCTATTTTTGTTTTGTTGCCTGTGCTTTTGAGGTCTTACCCCCACTCCCAAAATCTTTGCTCAGACCAACCTCCTGTAGCATTTTCCTAGTGTTTTAGTAGTTTCATAGTTTCAAGTCTTATATCGAAGTCTTTAATCCATTTTGAGTTGATTTTTTTCATGTGGTGGAAGATGAGAATCTAGTTATATTTTTCTCCATGTGACTATCCAGTTTATCCAGCACCATTTATTAAAGAGACTGTCCTTTCACCCAATGAATATTCTTAGTGTCATTGTCAAAAGCCAATGAGTGTAAGTTCATGGATTTATTTCTGGATTCTCTATTCTGTTCCATTCCTCTAGGTGTCTGTTTTTATGCCAATATCATGCTGTTTGGGTTCTTATAGCTGTGTAGCATAATTTGAAATCAGAGAGTGTGATGCTCCAGCTTTCT
Source organism: Cacajao melanocephalus (assembly GCA_963573385.1). NCBI lineage: Eukaryota > Metazoa > Chordata > Mammalia > Primates > Pitheciidae > Cacajao > Cacajao melanocephalus. The sequence continues at coordinate 33,705 of CAUYLG010031187.1, read as the reverse complement.
TCTTTTTGCTTAGGATTAGTTTAGCTATTAAGGGTCATTTGTGGTACCATACATATTTTATGATTATTTGTTCTATTTCTGCGAAGAATGCCATTGGAATCAAGCTTTGGCTTGTATAGAGATTTTAACAATATTAAGTCTCTCAACCCATGAGCATGAGATAACTTGCCACCCTATCATTTGCAGCAGGATGCGTGGAACTGGAGGCATTATGTTAAGTGAAATAAGCCAGGCTTACAACAGATATCACATATTCTCATTCTTATGTGGGAGTGATAAAAGGGGTCTCATGGAGGTAGAGGATAGACTGGGAAGGGAAGAGAGGTGGGGAGATGAAGAGAATTTGGTTATGGAGTACAAAGTCATGGTTAGATAGAAGGAATGTGTTCTACTGTACAAGAGTACAGTAGGGAAATTATAGTTAACAATAGTTTATTTATATTTAAAAATAGGAGGAGAAGAACTTTAATATTCCCAAAACAAAGAAAATATAAATGTTTGAGGTCAGAGATACCCAGATTACCCTGATTTGATCATTATTCATTGTATACAGTTTTCAAAATATCACATGTACCCCCAAAGTTTGTAAAACTGTTATGTACAAATAAATAACAAAAATAAAAATAACCACTATGCAAACATTTTTAAAAGGCTTTCTTTAAATGAGTTTCACATGAAAGTGGGAAAGAATTTTCTGGAGTCCTTACCATTTGAGAAACACATTGGTCCCATTTACACATTTACATTTACATTTCTTAGTCCATCCTTTCACTCTGTACCTCTTTCTGAACTCAATGAATTATACACTATCACTGCTTAATTGCTTTCAGAGACGACCCCTGCACAGGTGGGAATGGATGTGCTCACATAAGTCAGAGTGAGAATGGCACAGCCAGGTGTGCCTGCCACGCAGGGTACCAGCTGTCTGAAGACAAAAACACTTGCAAAGGTAGGAAACTGAAACTGATGGCTTAATTGTGTAATTGTTTGAAATTTTGTAGTAATTCAGTTTTGAATAGTCAAAACAGCGAGGAGAAAAGATGTTTTCATTTATTCTTAAAAAGGAACATTTAAATTTTATTTGATCATTTTGAAAGCTATTTTTATACCATAAAACTTCAGTGAAATTCTTAGTAACATTTTTTTAAATGGCCAAGTTTAGTTCCAAACCTAATACTTTTTGTTTTTTGTTTCTCATTCTGGAGTGAATTCCAGAATTAATATTTTCAAAATCTTCTATAGCCACACAGGAAGTTTTTTATTATAGGCTACAGAAAGTGGGGATAACTTTTGAAAAGCAAGTATATGCAAATGAATGTTTCCAGAAGTTAGGAATAATTAAAACAAAAAAAAGGAAACTCTATAAATATGAAATTACACACTTCTCTTTTCTAGAAATAGCAAAACAGACATACTTTAATTCAAAGATGAAAGTGATAAATTCTTCCATCACCAGAACTGATAAATTAAGTCATTTATCTGGGACAGTCTTTGTTTTAATAACTTTTGAGAAATTACAGAATCCTTCATTTTTATGATGATATTTTCATGAAATGAGAAACCATTTATTTGGAGTAATTACAAAAGTACCAAAATATTTCCTGACTTATCAGACTGACAAAAACTTTGGAAAATAATTAGTAATGTTAATTAGTGTTTTCATGTTTTTTCTTTATGTCAAAATTAAGATGATATTTTCTGTGGATTTTTTAAACACACTTTTCTAACACAGAACATTTCTGCTTTGGTCCTGTGTTTCCACAGCACCTATCTAGCTCAGCACCTGGCACAGAATAGGATCGTTTTAAACAAATATTTGAGGAAAATTGATAAATGTTTGCATATATAGATATAGATATGTATATTCATCTGTCTACTGCCTTTCAAACTTCTATTTTAACCATCTGATACCTTATTTATAGAAAATCTATCCTCAGAATTACTGCCTCCCTATTCTATTACAATGACGTTAGAAGAATGAGTATTTCTCTTAAACACCCTGGTGGGGATGATAGGCAGGGCAACATAGAGGAAAAACTAGTTTTTAAAAAATGGTGAGACCTATCCCTTTAAAGAGAGAAAGAAGAGATTACCTGAGCCACACAACTGAAGTTACACTGAATAGAATTGGCTATTGATATCAGGAGAGAGGAAAGATATCAGTGTCTAAGTGGCATTGCCTTGTGACAGTCATATGTGTAACACAAACCATGAATTTAGTGGATTGCTAAACAGGAAGGCCCTGAATCTGCCTTGCCCATGGCCACACATGTTAATGTAAATCAGGGAGATAGTCCTAAAGACAAATTACAATGACTTCTTCCCTGTATTATTAAGGAATAGATTAGGCCTATTTTTGTTCCATTTTCTCTTTTTTCTGATGAACAGATACTAGTAGATTCTAATAGAAGTGTTTGAGAGCAATAAGACCAACACTAGCAGTAATGTCATAAGCACTCAGCCTATTTACAAATGCTTCTTTATATAAAGAATGTGGAACATATGTGGTATTTACCATTACAGTGGATGTTGGGGAGGTCAAGTGGGAGGAAGTGCATTAGGCCATTATTATAGTTTGTAAAAAAGTCATCATTACAGCTCCTTAGCGCTGTTGTGTCTGTCTTCCTACAGATGTAAATGAGTATGCTGAAGGTCTTGCTCGCTGTGGCCACTGCTGTGTAAGCTCTATGAGGTCTTTCACTTGTGCCTGCCACACTGGCTTTGAGCTGGGAGCTGACAGAAAACAGTTTTACAGAAGTGGCAGTAGTCACAGCTCAGGGAATGTGTGGCATTTTACAGGTATTAAATATGAGTAATAAACAAAATAATTACATTGTGTGTCTTGCTAAAGCTAGGGCTCCTGAGTAGGATGTGGATGGAGGCTTAGAAGTCCAACCCCTTTATTTTAGAGATGAGTAAACAGAGGTCCAGAGTCAATGGAAAATGGTTTGCATCATAATCTATAGTGTCGTTAGCAAGGATCTTCTGATCTGGGGCTCTGTTGGGTTCATGGATCTTTGTGAAGATGCCACCCTTATCAGTTCTGTCATGCAATATTTATTTAACACTAATAACTCCAACTTAAAACTCAAGAAAAAGGAATGAGCAGGACTGAAGGAACCATCAGTGCAAGAAGCAGCTCTGAGCTGCAGTACCATGCCTCATGCATTGGCTGTTCTAATGACAGTCTTCCATATTGGCTCTCCCCCTCCCTCCCTCATTGCCCTTCATAATGCCTCTTGAGCAGCTCCTTCCTGCTTTGTCTCCTCTTACACTGATTCATTTCCTTATCCCTTCTCTTCAAAAAATTTATGATCCGTATCATCTAACCTTAGCATCTTCCTTCCTAGGCTCAGTTATACAACTAAATATATCCCTTTTTAGAAACATATTAAAATGTTAATATGCTGAGCTGTTAGCTATAGTTGCTATTACAGCTATGTTCTCCTCACACATCATCCCCACTGGTCTACTACTTAATCTGTAGATGAACACGCTTTCTGCTTCACTAAGCCTTAATCTATCTCATACAAATTTCCTCAAATTCAGTGTTTTCTACCTCAACATTTCCCATCCTCACCTATCTCTACTTCTGTCCTTCTTTAAATGACAGAATTTTTTTCTTATTTTTATGGCTGATTTATCCATCTCTGTCTCTTGGTATATGAAGAGACAGAGGTCTTAGTCCCTCAACAATTCATTTTTCTTCATCTTCATCTTTAGAATCTATCTTTCTCTCAGTGACTTCTTCCCTTCTTTCTCCAGTTCACAACTATACCTTACTAGGTAAATTTTACTATGTTGAAAACATAACCATGCTAATTGGTTTGCTTTAAATTCAGGACCATAAATCTTAAATTATTAAGCAGCATAGCTGGACAAACATATACTGTAAGAATATGTCAACTTTTACCCTCATCAAAATAAGTGTTCAACATCTCTTTCACTTCCAAAGCTTTATATCACCCCTTTTTTGACATTTGTCCTCATCTTGTCTCTTATGTCATCAAATAATAAAGGCAAACTATCATCCAAGGTAACAATTAAACCAAAGTCTCCTATAAAATCACATGGAAAGGCTTCAGTCCTATTAATATGAAGCAGGTAGCACTATTACTATCAAAGGTCATCTTCTCCAGGGAGCTTGGGCTCCATTCTCTCTTCACATCTGAAGATCTTTGCTTTTCCAATTATCTCCCTCTTTTATGAATTATCAGTTATTTCTTCTGCATCATTTTCATCAGCATAACAACATGGCCTAGTGTCTTCTGTCTTAAAGTACTTTCACATAAGTCCATATTTCACAAAAGCTAATGTCTGACTATAGCCAATGCCTCCTCTTTCTCATCTTGCATTCTCTTATCAGCCCATACTAATCAAGTTTTCATCTCTAGTCTGCCGCTTGTCATCCATGACCTCTGTGCTACCAGATTGGCTGATAGCTTCTTTGATTTTATCTTAATTGACCTCTCAGTAGATTTCAACACTTGACTACCCTCATTCTTGAAACATATTCTTCTCTTCTGTGTTACTATACTTTTCTAGTATTTCTTTCTATCTCTGACTCTTCTCTCAATGTAAAATTTATCCAGCTCCTCTCCTTTTAACTACATGTGAGTATACCAAACGAACTATTCCGCATCTCTACCTGCATGACTGGTAGGCATTTCCCACTTGGTAGAGCCAAAACAGAAATGCTTGAGTCTCAGTCCCAAAGAGCCTCTCTCAGTTTTTCACATATTCATCAATCATCCACTTGGTGACAAAGTCAAGAACTCAATGACAGGAAAATTAATAAGTGACTGAACTAGGATTTGAATGACAGAAAATTATTAAGTGACTGAACTAGGATTTGAACTAGAGTCTTTCTTCTTCAGATATAATATCCTTTCAACTTCGTCATGTGTTTATATATGTTATGTCTCCTTATTAGTTTTAATGAAGGAACAAATAAAGGTGGTGATAAATAAAATAAATATTTTAGCTTTTTTACCTGAGCTCTTTCATGAAGGGATATTATTAGAGTGATTAAATTTCTCATTCTTCTCTCCAACATAAAATTCTATGTATCTACACTCCTTAAGATGTAGTTATATTTTTGTTGCTTAAAGAGTGCATATTTGCTACAGTGGTATTTGCCTTTTAAAGAGCAAACTGAATACGATGGGGGAGAAATTTGACTACTAATTAAGATACAACTTCTTCTGAAGTCAGTCTTAATGCCCTAAGGAGTCCTTTCAGGCACAAGAAAAGTATGGATGGATTTTTCTTTGGCTTAAATCTTTTGGCTTTTTAATGTGACCGGAGGTTTAGGGGATGAGTATATTTTACAAATGTATGAAATTAAACCTCTTGCAATCTGACTGGTGCTTCCTCAGTTATCATGAAAGAGGGGTCATTATTGATAACAAGTTACCAGGTACATACAGGCTTTTTGTAGAATTTGCTTGGGAAAGAAATTTGCTCTACAGTTGAATACATTTGGTAGAAGTTTATTTTTACATTTATTTCCCTTCTGTGAATATTTAGCTAAGCTCTTTCTGCAGTTCTCACCAGACTTCAATATTTACTGACATACAAATCTTTCCTAGTGAAAACTTGTCTTTTGAGTTGTTTCAAAACCTGTAGATAGAATAAGTCTATTTAGAGAATGGTGATGTTTAACAATGAATTATGTGCCCATTATCTAAAGCACATTTTGGAATGATACTTTTTATTTTAGAGGACAGTGTTTTATATTTATATAATTTCTTCTCAGCAGGTCTCAAAACACTTTGCAGTATAACCATTGAATCCTCACAGTGTACTATGAATTAACCATCATTGTCTTATAATTAGAAATTGGAAAATTGCACATATAGCACACTTCCTCCAAATTACTAAGCAATATATAATATAGTTTAACATATTTCACACAAAAAATACATTTGCTACTTATGAGATGTTTTAAGTATGATTTTTAAAGTACAACAATAAAAACTTTTTTATCATCTGAATCAAGGAATCAAAATCTCAGCTTGCATCTAGGAGGGAGTTATAGATCTGAATATGCACTTTTTTTAGTCCCATATATCTTTAATGAAGTTACCATGGTATCATTTTATTTAAATCAAATTACCAGCAGCAGTCTAAGAGCTGTATTGATGCCATATCACTGGAAAATCACAAGAATAAGAGAAACCTATGTAAAATTTGTCAAATAGATATTTTTACCTCTCTTGCCCTCTAAAAAATCAATTAATATTACAGATTTATTATAGTTTCCATTATTTTAAATATAATCTAATCCAGGGACCAAAACTCTACACCAACACAAGGCAGGCAATAAATATAAATGTGTAAAGCAGACCAAGCATAAAAGATAGGAAGTTGTAGGGACTTTTTTGAACTGGAGAGGGAGTTTTGGGCCTAAAGAGGACAGCTATTGTTTGCCTTCAGCTAACTATCACCTAGAGGGATTGTGATGCCCGTGTACCAGACCCACTGATTTATTCGACAAATGCTTACTGAATATCTACCATGTGCCAGGTGCTGTTTCTAACACTATAGATATAATGATGAATGAGTCAGGCAAAGTTCCTGCCTTTATAGAACTTAAATTCCTACAGAGGAGAGAGAAAATAGGAAATTAACCAAAGAAATATGTACTATCATTTATAAGATGATAGTGTTAAAATAGAATGAGAAGATCTAAGAAAAAGGAGCAGTAATTAATAACTAAGACCCTAAGATAGGACTGAGTTTGCTGTTTTAGGAAACTGAAAACAGTTTCAGTGTGGGTTGGAAAAGAATGAACAAGGCATAGAGATAGTCAGTGAGAGCAGTAGGCAGGGAAAGGGAAGAATCAGATTGTGCAAGACTTATTGGCCATCACAAGGGGTTTGGATTCTTATTCTAAATGTGATGAGAAGGCATTTGATGGTTTTGAATACATAGTAATGTGATATGATTTTCATTGTTTAAAAATACTGTGGCTATTCTGTAGGGAATGGACAGTAGGGAGTGTCTGTAAAAGCAAGATTAGAGTCATTCAGGTGAGCTGTGGTAGTGGCTTCAATTAAGCTAGTAGCAGTAGATTTGAGATTTGAAATTTATTTTGCAGAGAGAGCTGAGATGAATTGCTAATGTGGATGTGAGGAAAAGAAAAATCAAGAATAATTCTTGGGTTGGGGTGTTAGAAAACAGGTGAATCAGAATGCCTTTTACTAAAATGTGGAGTCCAATAGAAGAACCGGTTTTGAGGTGAAATACAGGGTACATTTAGAAATCATGAGTTCTATTTCTGCTGTGTGAAGTTTGAGGAGCCAAGTAGAAATAACATGTAGGTAGTTTCTGTCTATTTTCTAAGTAAATAGAAAAGTCTGGAAGTTTATGGTGGTCAGAGTTTGAGTGAATAACTCATCAATCTGGAAATGCCAGTATTTAAGCCATGAGCAAGAATGGGGTCCCCTACAAAGGGAAGGTATCTGGAGGAGTGAGCAGGAGGGAACTGAGACTGGAGACGTTAACATTTAGTAACCAGAATGTGACACAGAGACAGGAAGGACTGAAAAAGAATGTCCAGTAAGGTTTAAGGCCAAGTTGGATAATGTGATTTTCTGGAGAGCAAAATTTTAAAAGTTGGGAAAAGTACATGGTCAATGGTATCAAGTGCTGCTAAGAATGAGGCAATGTGGTAGTAACTGGAGAAAATGTGGAAACTAGGGAGGGTTATGTTTCCTCTTAATTTATTTTTTACTTAGTAAAATTAACATTTTTAGTACATAATCATTTCAATTTTAACACATATATAGATTTCTGTAGCCACCATTGCAATCAGGATTAAGAACAGTTTTATCAATCCCAGAAAACTCCCTTGTGCTACCCTTGGCTTGTCACTCATTCCTCATCTCTAGCCTTTGACATCTACCTGATCTGTTCTCCCTCACTGGAATATTGCTTTTCTGAGGAATGTCATATAAATGCAATCAAATTGTGTGTAACCTTTTATTCAACATAATGCCATTAAGATTCAGCCAAGTCATTGCTCATACGAAGAATTTTATTCTTTGATGAGAAGTATTCTACTGTATGGATATACCATTGTTGGTTTATTATTCACCCATTTAAGGATATTTGAGTTGTTTCCAGATTTTGGCAATTATGAAGAGAGCTTATATAAACATTTGTACAGGTTTTTATATGAACATAGTTTAAAAATTTTTTTTCTCTTCAAATACCTAGGGCTGGAATCACAAGGTCATACAATAAATGTATATTTAAGTTTATGAGACTGCCAAGCCATCTTTTGGAACGAATGTAACATGGGTTGTTAGCTTTAAAAAAAAAAAGGGAGACCTTTAATTTTTGATGAAATGGTGGAAATTCAGAATTTTATTAAAATTTTCTCCACTTTTATAATACCTTGATTATCAAATTCCTTACAACTGCAGGCCACTAGTTTCCAAGCCTTACTGCCACTCAATCCCTCTGTTAACAATGGGAAAAAAACTGAAGATCAGAGATTTGAAATAACTGAAGATTACACAGCTCTAAAGTGTCAGGTCTTACGACTTTAAATGTTCTTTTTACTATGTCACACTACTTCTCTTAAAAATATTACATTTCAGTGAATTAAATTACACTGTTTGTCAAATTATTTTCTCTCTCTCTTTTTTTTTTTTTTCTGACAGGGTCTCATTCTGTCACCCAGGCTAGAGTGCAATGGCAAGATCACAGCTCACTGCAGCCTTGACCTCCCCAGCTCAAGCAACCCTCCCACCTCTCAGCCTTCTGAATATCTGGTACCATGGGAATGTGCCCCCACACCCAGCTAATTTTTTGTATTTTTTCGTAGAGGCAGGATTTCACTATATTACCCAAGCTTGTCTCATACTCTTGGGCTCTAGTGATCTGCACACGTTGGCCTCCCAAAGAGCTGGGGTTAGAAGTGTGAGCCACCACGCTTAGCTATTTTCTGTTTACAAATGATATTATATAGGAAAATATCTCTGAACTAGAAAGCTTTGCTTCTTACCAGCTCTGCTATCTTAGGCAAGTCTTTTATCCTTTCTGAACCTCAGTTTTCTGATCCTAAGAAAAAATCATTTACTTTTAATATTTATATTATTTAGATTAATAAGCACATATGATACCTTGCATAATTTAGACATTCAAATAAATGTACTTACAATAACTTCATTTAGTTGTAATAATGTTTTTTAAAAATAAATTTAAAAATGAATGTGTATCTGAACTTTAATATGAAAGCAATCTGAGAGAGTAAACATCATATAGCAGGGGGAAAAAATGGCTAGTAGACCCGGCTTTTACAACCAACAGTGCTGTAAATGTTATTAAAGTGATTTCATATCAATTGACCTTACTTTTCTAAGAAATGATGGAGATTACTTTGATAGACTCTAAGATACCAAATATGGTTCATACTTAAAAATGCCTCTTTTTTAAAAAAGTATTTATGAACCATATTTGGCAATAGCAAGCATATGCAGGAAAAAAACTTCAATTCTGTATCAGAAGGATCTGTGTGTCTCTATCACCACAACCAGAGACATCATTTGAAATAGGTTTCCCTGAAGAGTATATGTTAATATTTCATGAAAAGTATCAATTTCTTTCACTAATCTTTCCTTTAGCTTTCTAATTTTGCTTAGTCCTAAACTAGCTGTTTCTAAACCCAAAGGGATTCTTATTTTTTAACAATAAATTGATTAGCATAATCCTTCTTTTGTTTATTCAATCATTCAAAACCTATTTTAAACATCTGTTACAAGCTGGGCAGTGCAAGATGATGGTGGCACAATGGAGTGGGCACAATGACAGGGATGTGCTCTGGGTGCTTGGGAGCACTTGAGGAGCCTGCGTGCCCTGGACTGGATGCAAGGGATTAGGTAGGATGATTTCTGTAACTGTAGCGGATGTCTAGGCATCCACTATATGGTGATATATGCTTTCAAGGAGTGTCACAATTCCAAATACTCTTGCCTTTTTTTCCCCTCAGGTTTTTTTTTTCTAAATGATTCATGAGTTAAGACTCAGAGGAAATAAATCAATATAGGCACTCAGTAAGAAGAGGTGTGTTCAAATAACATAAATAAAGACCCATAGACCTTCAGTGGTAAAAATGGCAGAGTATCCAAATTTCATATTTTAACACAGATTCTAAACATTTTTGTAATTCTCATTTTGTGACTTAGAAAATGAGAGACTATAATGCTTGTGTGCTCAGGACAATTGGCATTCATCTGCTGAGGCTCATGCCCACCAATATGCCTGAAATTAGTAGCATGTACCAGCCAAATTTATTTTCACAGTAATAATTTGTTTATGTAATAAGTGATTCTCATGTAAACCAAAGCTGATTACGCGTCAGTATGACCCTAGTTACATAAGATCAACTAAATCATTGGGTTTGCGTTTACACTTTTGATCCAAGAATATTTTTTAACAGTATTTTCATGTGCTCATAGCCCCTAAGAAGGACAAATAGTAACGTACTATTACTTCAAGAACAGAAATGTCAGCTGGCAAACAACCTATTTGATTTTTGATCATTGATTTAATATCTATATATATGTGTATATATATTATATCTATTATATCCTGAAAATACAGAGAATTCCCAAAACATATTTCCTTTAAGGTAAGTGTTTAATAACAGTGGTGGATTCATCATTACCTTTCTGTATCACTTACTCAATATTATTTATATGTTTATTAGTATTTAATATGGTATAGGCATTTACAATGCTTAATAGACTTTTATACGTATAGAGTGTTGATGGATTTCTAATAAAGTTTGTCATCCTCTCAATAGAGAGAATGTGTCCTTATTGACATATATTCAGGTTTCTCTATTGTTATGCTAATAATCCTCTTTTGCTCGTTTTGGAAAGGGATTGAGTTGGAAATTGTCAATAGCTGTGAAAAGAACAATGGTGGTTGTTCCCATCACTGTGAACATGCAATTGGTGCTCCCCATTGTTCCTGTAACCATGGATACCAGCTTGATTCAGATGAGAAAACATGCATAGGTAATGTTTGGTAAATGCCATCTTCATCAAAAGTTGCTCTGGATTAATCTAGCTCTTTAATCTGTATGTAGTACTTACAGCTTTAACATGAACCATATCTCTCAAACTACAAGGACAAATAGATTGAAGAGGAAGAGTGTCTTTGGCTACTGAATAAATGTAAAGGAAGGGATACATGCAGAAGATACCATTACATTTAGATGCTTACCTTGAAGTTAAAGGAGATTTAAAACACTTTCATGAAATATATCCCCTTAATAGATTTATTTCGGGAAAATATTCCATGATCTAGCCAACTGTTTAACATAATTTGTAATTTCAACAACAAATGCTATCACATACCCAATGTTCTCTACTTCAAGCAGAAACTAAATTATTTGCATTGGTTTTCAAGTTGGCAGTGTTTGGGGTGTATGTTCAACTTTGGTTGGCAGGTAGCTATATTCTAAAAGACAACTTAAAAAAATTCATTCTTCGGACTTTCCAGCTCAAATTCATTTTTACTGCTAAATTTCTCAACATATTATTAGAATGTATATCATTTGAGAAAATGAAGAAAATAAAATTCTACCTTAGGCTTGCTTCATAATGAAACATTTCTGAGAAAAAGGAATATCGAATATAAATAGGAATAGCAGGTATCAAACTACATCACTCTGTGCCCTGGTCCTGAGAACACTTCCAAGTCCCTAAAGCAGTGACTTGTCATCATTCAGGAATTATGACACCTTATTTGCTTGCTTTCTTTTCTTATGCTTAAAATTTCCTCTCTTAAAAATGACAATAAAAAATACTTTGACCATTTCATGCTACTCGATATGGTTAGATAGAGACAACTTGAAGTCTAAAAAAAAAAAATCAATGGTTTAAGTATTTACAACATTTTACTTCAGCAGGATGATGACACAGAATGAAACTCAGGAAATTCTGCAGTGTTCTGCTTTTGTAAATTCAAAACAATGTCATTGTATTTCTTGATCTGACATTGCTTTCAATATTGTTCTGAGTCTGCAGTGGTTAACGTATTGAAGCCAATTGCTTTCCTCGCATCTCATTATTTAATGAAAAATATGCTTACTTTTTTTCCTACCATGATTAGATTTTTATCCAGAGAAAAAATTAAGGCCTTTCTTCTTGCTTGCTTATTTTTTCCCTTCCTCTTTTCCTTTATTCCTTACAGCTCTCCACGTTTATTCCTCTTTTGAGTATTGGATAAGAGAAACCGAAATTTTGCCAAACCTTTGCTTTGCAACCTAAATTTAGTGTTTTCTTTATTCTTTGAAAACAACTCAGTAGAGTTCTTATTTATAGCTTAAAAAAAATAGCATCTGCCAGAGTTAAAATGTAGAAAATTGCCTATTTGTGAAATTTCAGCTGTCAATAGGACAATGTTATATTGTTTATGGCTCAAGTTAATTTCATTTTTCCAACAATAAAAAGAAAACCCAAGCCAAGCACTGAGTCTCATGCCTGTAATCCTAGCACTTTTGAAGGGTGAGGTGGGAGGATTGCTTGGTCCAGGAGTTTGAGACCAGCCCGAGCAACATGGGAAGACTCCATCTCTACAAAAAATGTAAAAGTTAACCAGGCATGGTGGTGCACTCCCAGCTACTTGGGAGGCTGAATTGAGAGGATCACTCAAGCCCAGGATATTGAGGTTGCAGTGAGCTGTGATTGCACTACTGCACTCCAGCCTGGGTAACAGGGCAAGACCCTGTCTCAAAAATAAATAAATAAATAAATAAATAAATAAATAAATAAATAAATCTGTTTCATTTCATCTATAACATTATTCTTTAGGCTTTTAAAATGCTTTTCAGGTTTTTAAAAAGCCTTCTTAGATACCACCACAGCCTTCAAACATACAGGTCTCAAGATTCCCTGTTCTCAAATAGCAAGGAGCAACATTGCATCACACACAGTTGGAAAATAAGTCCCTCAGTCTATCATTTTATGATCCATTTTGGATTCTTCTTTTATTAACGTTCCTCTGGGGCTATTCTAGCTTGTCTCATGTATAGCATTCTCATTTGGAACTCATCTGAAACCCCATTCTTCCTACATCACAAGTCTTTATTAAAATGTCTTGCCACTCAATTGTTACATCACCTGTTTTCTAAATTTTTTTCAAATTTTATTTTGTTAGATGTTTGCTTGTGACTACAAATAGGAATAGGAAGTATTAAACTACCTTACTATGTGTCCTGATTCTGAAAATACTTCCAAGTTCTGAAAGCAGTGATTCATCATCATTCAGGAATAATGATACCCTATTTGTTTGTTTTATTTTGTTATGCTTAATAGTTCCTCAATATTATTTAATATTTCCTTTTCTTTTGTTATGCTTAATTTTCCCTTTTAATTATCCTCCTCTCTGATGATCATACTTTTCCTAAATTGGACATTATACCAAACATTTTACCATTGTACCGAAATTAATCCATACATAAAACTTTAGCCCTAATGAAAAGTAGAAGACCAATTGCGGCTAGGCAAAACAATGAAACATTTCAGCTTTGATTTCAGAAAAGCAACAAAAGTGAAAATCTTGATCTTCTGTATCTCTTCCCCATATATAGTTACTGATTAAGATTAGAAATAATAAATATTTTCTAATAACTGGCCAATTGTTAAATTTAGTGACTTTATTGCCTGTCAGACACTTGCATTTTATATACCTGTCTTTCAAATGGTGTTAACACATCTCAGATTTAAGCCCTAATAAGTTTTTGCCTTTGAATAGTTCTAATTAACTATGTGCTGACTGGCTGACTTTATTTTCAGATTTTTTTGTACGTTCTCATATATATTTTTTCAAAGTTGATACTAATATAAAATAAAAAGAAAATTTCTTGGTTTCCTTTATACATGACTGTTTTTTATAAAGCATCTGTAACATTAATCTGTTCTCAAATAAGTAAAATATGTATGTGTACATTTCAAATGAATAATTGCCTTTTTACCAGTGAATAAATGGTCTTTAGAAATGAGTATTTATCTTTTATTTTTATTTTTTTGAGACAGGGTCTCACCCTGTCACCCAGGCTGGAGTGCAGGTGGTGCACTGCAACCTCAAACTTTTGGGCTCAAGCGATTCTCTCACCTCAGTCTCCCAAGGTTGTGGGATTATATGTATGAACCTCTATGCCCAGCCTTGAAAATTAATTTTTAAAAAGTTTTTTATTCTCTACATCATACTATTTAATCAAAAGGATTAATAAAAGAAAGATTTAATACTAGAAAGAAAAATAATATCATTTAGAATTTTGTGAGTAGCTCTGCTTTTGATACTTTGTGGGAAAAATAATGTTTTATGTCTAAATGACCTTCATTTGGATATTTTATGGTGACCCTTCACCCTGATTGACTGATTCCATTTTCTTTTCTTTCTTTCTCTTGTCTTCATTTTGTTGAGTTGATACCCTTTCCAGGGTTAATTGAGACACTGACCTTTTTTATCTGTGGCTGCTTATGTAGTTATGAAATAATAGGATTTTGTAAACTCAGCACTGACAGGCCACCCAGCTTAACAGCTCAACAAACAGAGGGGCTTGAATTGAACCAAGGCCTAGAGTGGGAAAAAAAAAAAAAAAAACCCTGACCAAATAATTCCCAGGTGTTCAGCCTAAGGAAAGCAGGGACAAAGTGTCTGTTGCTACTTCCTGGACCAATGATGCTGGAAATGATCGCCTCAAAACTCAGGTTAAATAGGTTATCCTTTGACTGAAAACTTACAATTTGACATCTTCTGGTGCATTTCTATTTTCCCCAGGGCAGTTATATCTTAATAGGAAGCACTCAGGATAGTAGAATTCTGAAATAATAGTGCTAAAAGAGGCTTAAAGATCCTTACTTAGAAAACTGCTCATCTGACAGGGCATTTCAGGGTAATGATGTCATGGATGGAAGAAAAAACCCAAGATCTCACTCATCCTAGTCACAGTGTAATCTAAATATTCAAACAAATGCTCTGAAATGTTCTATAATTTAAAACATAATTCTTAAAATAAGTCTTCTGCCCTCTCTCAGAACTGTAGTTACCACTTATCTTCCCAGTCAGGCAGTTGGGAACACTTGCTTGGGAACACTCTTTGATCTGAAGTTCTAGAAGAACAAACATGTTACAGTGTCTAAGACTGTCTCCTCTTTGCAGCTGTCAAATGTTCACTAAATGGAATTTTTTTGGCTCCTTTTTCTTAGGCTGTTTTTTTGTTCTTCAACTTCTCTGTTTATTCAGTCCAATTACTGTTTACACTGGAAAAATAGCAGAGATCTATTTTCCTATGCTTATTAATGCATTTGGAGATTATTTACATTCTTTTAAAATAAATAACAGGCATAGAAGCAGCATGAAGAAACATACACCAAAAGTGGGTCTCCTTATTTTTGTGTTAAGGTCTCTTCACTGTTTGTATTACATGGCCTGATAAATAGAAAATGATCAGTAAAACAGCTTTAATTTAGAAGTGAAGCTTATCAGTGCTTCTATATAATCATCAAATTCCTGTCTCTGCACTAACAGCAGTGCTATTTCTCCCTTCAGATCTTGATGAATGTGAGAATGGAGAAACCTGCTGTGCCCAGCTCTGCATCAGCTGTTTAGGAGGCTACAAACGCAGTTGTCAGGAAGGCTTTCAGATCAGTTCAGATGGTTGTGGATGTGATGGTAAATTCCTGGATTTAACATGAAAAAATTGATGTGATGGTGTAATAAAGGAGAAGAAATGTCTGAGGCGGAGGGCCAGGGTGGGCAAGGGAAGGCTTTCACACTAAAGAGACTTTTATTTCTATATGATTCTACCATTTACTATCGTTTAAACTTGGGCGACTTTAACTGCTATGAGCCTTAGCTCCTCATCAGTAAAGTGATGACAATAATAGGATTAGTGGGGAAATTAAGGAAAGTAATAAATGTAAAGTGCCTAGTGCAGTGGCCGACATAGAAAAATTACTCAACTAAAAGTAGCTATTATTATTATCACATTCATTGGTCCATAATCCCTTTTGCACAGTTTAATATATATTAAAGGCGAATGAGAGATTCTGGAAGGGACACTGCCAAAGAAACCACCCATCGCAAACTTGACTGGAATTAGAAAGTTGGTTACTGGAAGGCATTTTGAATGAGTTCTTTTAGTTAGAGAGCAAAAGGACTGTCAGTTCATAAGCCACAGTCCAAATCTGTACCAGAATCCCCTTCATATCTGCTATTAATATAGCTAATGCAAGTTTTAAAATGAGTCATTTACAATTTCCTAACTTACCTGTTAAAATGAGTTCACTTGCCTTTCAGGTGATTTTTTGCTTGTGTATTTTCTTTTTAATATAGAAGAGTTTGAATTTAGTGAGTAGAGTTTGTTGACTTTGTTTATACAATTAAGAATAGCTCATACAGTCATTACCGTAATTTACTTTAAAAGTTTACCTTAAATGTTTAATCTTAACATTTTCATTTTGTGATTATTATTACCATTATTTTGAACCATATTTTTCTTAAAAGCAAAGGTTAGAAGACTGATATCTATTCCAATAACAATCAAATTGTATAAGACTGTAATGCCTCAGAGAAATTAGTTTTTCTTTGCTTAAAGAAACAAATCTCAGAATTCTGTCAAAGATGACAGCCAAGCTCCCCCAGCCTTGCAATGAAGATAACAGCAATGAACACACAACTATGATATCTATATATACTAAACACAGTAGAGTATATTGCCACTTACCACATTACATCCAATTAACAGAGCCAAAAACATTTTTAAAATTTCATGTACCATCTGCTCTTAAGCAGAATGAGCCAAGAGATGATTGCATAGCATGAACATACATACTTGTATACAGGCATGCAAATGGAAAAGGCATCAACAAGCTGAGGTAAAGCTTAGAAGCTCATATATGAACTTTTAGTATTGTGAACATATTGACCAAAGTCTGGACCCAGACTTGGTCATAAACCAGTAACTCACATGCAATCAAGGCCTGAAATTCTTTCATCTCTAAAATTCTCTACAAACCTTGTACTGACTTATACACAGAATAAGTTTTCTATCATATATGTTGAATAATTCAAGAGTGAATGAACATTCTACAAAGGGTACACAGCCTGAGACTATTGAATTTAGTTATTCATCTAAACCTCACAAACAAAGTCTCAGAAATACCTTCTCTGTGTAGATGATGTTCAGTAATCTTGAAAATGAGTGAAGGGGAAATCATTGGCAGAATGTACTTGAGAAAAAATTGAGGGCTATGCTTGCTTTCTATGTGGCAGTACATTGTTATTGATTAATAAAGGTCACAAGAGGAACACAAATATGTCTATTATTTTTGAAGGTCTATCTTATCTCTCAATGCCTAAAAGCAAAAATTGTTTAAATTTTCTTAGATGTGGATGAGTGTCTGGATGTCAGTATAGTCGTGACCAACTACATTAATTCTGTGGGAACATACGAATGTAGTGTGAAGAAGGCTACAGAATTAGAAGTGACAGAAAAACTTCCATCCGTAAGTCACTGAAGAATTTTATTGTGTTAATGTATTTTCTGAACTACTTCCATCCTCCTCTTGTTCTTCAGGAGCAATAGAGGCCACACATTTCTTAACTCAACCTGCCTTCCCCTTTCTCTCGTCACAGACTAAGATCTTTCCTTATTTTCTTTTGTTCTCTCTGCTACAGTTTTAACTTTGTGCTGGCAGCTTCTCACCTTCATTTACAATAGACTTTTGAAATGGCCATCTCAAAGCATTTTACTTTCTGTCACCCCCTGCCTTGGCTGTCTAGTTCAAAATCTCTCATTTCTCTATCAACCTTTGCACAGTTTTTCCTTCTTTTAACCAAGTTGAAACCTCGGATTTTCCTCTATGGCCTTAGCTTTAGATGATGATGAGCTAGAGGAAGAAGAGGAATTAGAAGTTGTGAGGTTTCCAGGTCTTCTATTCAAGAGTCCACCTCAACAGCTTCATTATGTTGTTACCTTTCTGCCTCCCACCTACAAAGATGAAGAAGATGAGGAGGAAGAAGAAAAAGATATTCGTAGAGAACTGACTGCTTTGCACAAATTTGGTGTGTAAAAGAATTTACTTTATTATACTCACTTTTATTTTTAGACAATTTACTACATTTTTGTAGACAATGTTGCTATCAATATTTAATGCCATCGTATGTTTTAACATAAAGTTTGCAAGAAAAGTAGGGCCAAAGTCACTTCTTCAGAGTTTCCTATCAAATCCATCATTTTTTGTCTTTTTTTTCCTTTTGTACAATAAAGGAGTGCTGTGTAGGTACTTGTAGAAGTGGGAGTGCAGGGTGGAGGGGTGCTCTTGAAGTTAATACAGGAAAATGGAGCTGAAAAATATCTTTAAATTAGCATAATGGGAGAAAGATTGAGATCTTTTAATTCTTCTATTAAAATTCCACTAGAAATCACTTTATATAGTTAAAATTTACCTTAAATACCCCTAAAATATAATTCCTTTCTAGGTTTTAAAATGCAGAGAACTAATTGTTTAATATGCTTAAGTGGACCAAAATTCTTTGAAATGTGAGCAGTTTTTCTTATATATCTAAACAACAGAACTCAAGCATTGAATCAAGTCTGATCAAAGTAAATCTCTATCAAAAGTAGCTGTTTGCAGCCAGTCCACTGCTTCTTTTTTTTTTTCTTTGTAAAACAGAGCTGTTCTTTTTGTTCTCCCCCTATTTGTTGTATTTTAATAATATCAAAGCTTGATGATTGCTTTAGAATGTATTCAGAAAAATAGGAAAAGTTTTTATGCAGTGGTCAAATCATAATATCAATAAATGTTTCTGTATAAAAATAGAAGTACTTTAATGTTTCCTAATTAAACTCCTGATGCTTTGGCTAATCAAAGTCAGAAGAGAAATAGTTTGGGGCAACAAGGACAGTCAGCACTTAAGTGGCCAAGATCTACAAGGAAGAGAAGACCAGACAAGTAGGATGGTCTCAAGTGCTTCTCTCCTCAAGCTGTTTGCCAATTAATGGGATAGCTGATAAGAGCTTGAAGAGTGAAGCACATTTATCAGCAGTTTCATGATGACGGGAGGCAGAAGCTGGAGCTCAGGCCTGCCACAGTAGAGAGGCCTTGGTAAAAATGCCAAGTTTTCAATTAGGGCATCATAAAAGCCCTACCCTCGCAACAGGGACAAAAGTTAAAATGGAACGAGCCTCAAACAACTGAATATATGTCTCTCCAGCTTTATTTGATATGGTAATTTCCCTCAAAAACAGAATGGATAAATAAATACATTATGGTACATTAATACAATGGAATACCATATAACCATAAAAAATAAACTTACATATACAATGTGGATGAATCTCACATACATTATATTGCATGAAAGAACTCTGACAGCAAAGAGTATATACATTACAATTCTACCTATAAAAAGTTAAATAAAAAAGAGAAAACAATCTGTAGTGATAGAGATCACAGTGCTTAATATATGAAATTAATGATTGAACATTATCAAGTCACCTTTGAGATTTTGAATTGCTAGTAATATTCTGTATCTGTATCTGGGTGACATTTACATGAGTTGTTTACAATGCGGAAAGAAGTTTAAAGTATACAGTTTAGATTTGTGTACTTCTCTGTATGCGTATTAAATTTTAATAAAAAGATTTACTCGGAAAACAAAACACTGCTTTAAAAATCCTGAAAGATAAAGCATCAACATTTCAGGAACATTGATTATTATTTATTTTATTCTCAAATCAATGGTAATTTCTTTTTTAAGAAAGAAATTCCTAAAGATTCTAAATATTCTTAGGGATAATATTCCAATGTAATAACTGGAAAAAGTAAAATAAGCTTTATTTTAAAAGCCATAGCTTGCTGTTGTCCTGTTTAAAGATTCTTTAAGAACTATGCTCACTTTGGGAGGCCGAGGCAGGTGGATCACGAGGTCAAGAGATTGAGACCATCCTGGCCAACATGGTGAAACCCAGTCTCTACCAAAAGTAAAAAAAAAAAAAAAAAAAAAAAGAACTATGCTCAAGGATCATAGTTTTTTTTTTTAGGAAAATTAAGGGTTTTATTTTGATTTTTAGTTACATAGACAGTTATGGGCTAAGATGATATCACATTACAGTCTATTTAGATCACATCTTCAGACACGATTGCAGCTTGAGCTGCAAGGACCACATGAATGGAGGAAAGTGCCAGGAAAGAAAGAGTGATTGCTCCTGCCCAGCAGGAGCTGGGGTGGCATTCTTGTAATGAAAGTAAGTGATACCCTGAGAATTGGGTAAGCACCCCAAACTATCCCTTTACATATGTTCTCTCCAAAGTGTTTTAATAAAGTAAGCAATTGCTACCTGCAAGATACCAATTTATTTGTTGGGCATAAATAATGCTTATGAAGCGCTGAGGTTTTAAACTGAATGTGTGATTAAAAAAGGAGATTTGTGTTCCCTAGGAAACTTGATGTGCTGTCTCTTGTTTATCCACGGAACGTAAAAGTTAATAAAGGATCCTAATATCTAGGCCTATAAAAATCCCTCCATTTAAATAAATCATTAGGACCTGACAAGCTATTCCCAATGAAGAAAAAAGGAAAGGATTTATACTACAAAGTGCAATTTAAATGAACTTGTTTGACTGTTTGCTGCTTGGTTTTGTATAGTTTTTGTTTTTTCTTTTTAAAAATGTGTTAACACAGCCAATGACACTGGTTTAACTTTTTTATACACAGCTCTCATAAGTAAGTTCAAAGATTTAAAAATGATAGTGGCCCAAATTCCTTCTTTCATATTTTAAATGAAGGTATGCTTTCAGGAGTTAAAACTTCCAAGTGATAAAATAAAATGTATTAACTATCTTTGTTTCTTCTTTCTCTTTTTAAATTCATCTTATGAGTTCTACTTTTATATAAATGTTTTGTCCTGGTCTTTGTGATTGGCTTGCAAGATGATATGAACAGATTTTCTTTTGAACTTTCTAAATATGGGAAGAACACAATTGTTGTTACTATTGAATGATATAGATGCAAAACTTGAGTGATAACATAGCTTACTTGTTAGGGTTTTGAGGATCTTCCTCATGCGTCCCTCTGATCATGTTTCTCTGCTGCTCAAAAACTTTTTCTCTTTCCTTGCACATAAAGTGTACACAGCTTACCCAGTCACTAATGGCCATCAGACTCCCATAAATCCTTTGGCTTTTGTCCTAGTCATAACTCTTTGCCCAACTTATTATTTCCAGCAAACTAAACCACTCACTACTTAATGCACTGCACTTTTCATCTTTGTACCTTTTGCTGAACTGTCACCTTGAAGGCCTATTGCCGTCTGTTACACGAAGCTTTATTTGATGGCCTCAGTCTAACACAGCTATTTATCTTTTGGGTGGATTTAAAAATTTCTCTCTCTACATTGGATTAGCTTACTATGTTCATTTTCTATCTTTACTAGACTGAGAGTTCACTGGCCAGATCCTATTCATGCTTATTAATAGTGAATTTCTCCACATTGGAGGCATCCAGTGCATGAATGCACACATGAATAAAACTTGGTGTTGAAACCTTCAGCTATATTGACCTGCAACTTGACACACTCAAATATATAAAATCGGGATCAAATAAATATTATTACATGACTACTTGTAAGTCAATATTTACCTTGTATTTTAAGTTTTATTGATAAATATGCATCTCCCAATACTTGATCCCTAACATAATTTTAAAAAACCAAAAAAATCTATCTCAAACAAATAAGAATAAAATAAATAAAAAACTAGTAATATAAAAATATTTTACACAATAATAAATTTAAGAAGTAAAAAATTAAAAAATTAAAAATCTCTTTAGTACATAAGAATAAAATATCTCTGATATAAAATTAATATCAAAATATTGAAAATGAGCTTGCTGGTAAAATAAAGATGAGATGGCATCTTCTTTGGCTTTAGAAAACCTTGGGGATTTCTTAAATTTTTACATGTTGCAATAAAGGTGAGTCTACCCCCGAAAGCAGACCTTCTATCTTCTTTGCACTTTCAAAAATAAATTCCTTTAAACTACAATAAGTGGAAGAGACCAATTATTCATTGGCTATATTTTTAAGATTTCCAGCTTTTCAAATGCAGCAAAAAGAAGTGAAAAAAGAACTTTCAATGGGGATCTAGGAAGTAAGATTTCCCATTGAGTAGATCTTATAGCCCAATATACTTATTAGTCTATAATGAAAATATTCACTTCGATTTCTTAGCAATTTCTTCAATCATTATATTGCAACAATTTTAAAATGACAATATGTTATTTAATTGTAATAGCACATTTTTAGAACCCCATTTCTTCTGAAAAGATTTCATATTAAAATCATTTATTATTGTGAGACTCTATCCAGTGGGAAGGAAAGATAGGAATATTTTTTGTCTTACAAATGAGTAGACTAAAACATGGGAGGAGAGATTTATGACGTTTTTTTACATCATCCAGCTATGGTTTGGGACATATTTGTTTTCTTCCCCAGGATTGTTGCACTGTTTGGTCCAATGAAGTATGTGGTAATCTATATACTATATGATAATCACAGTTTACTTTGTGAAGGAGTGTCAAATTATAGTGTTGATTTGTCTATACTGATGACTTGCTATAATCCAGACACTGTGCAAGCTATTTAAACTTCCTTAGCTTCATTTTACAGGTATGTTTTTTTAAAATTAAAACTCAAACATTAACATGTAAATTACTAATATAGGCCCCAACATATGTTTGTTGCCAGTCTCTCATTTTTTGTTTTATTCTTTCCTTTTTTCCCTTTCATGGTAGCCTATGGCTTGAAAGCAAAGGGTGAATAGGAAGCCAAGTTCCATATTAGCATCTAGAATGGGAGCAGGGGATGAATGGAGAAGATTATATAAATGGAATTTTATAACATTTAACCTATTATGATAAAATGTCAATTACAATGATTACTGAAATTATCTCAACAGCTATATTTGCTTACATTAAAATATAAAGCCACAGACATTTTCCCAATTTATTGTTTTTGTAGAGCACTAAACACAAAAATGTCAACAAACTAATGAAAACTGTTGTTTGCCTAACTTTATCTTATTTTTAACAATGCAAACTACATTGGGAACCCCATGAAAACCTTAGCTGCATTTATTCCTTATTAAAAGTATGTGACATTTTAAAGGAATTTTTCCTCAGTTTTCAAAATAGAAGATGCAGTTTGTATCTCATTAGGGTTGGTTAGAATTGTACAGCAAAAATGTCTGGGTAGCTTTGAAAGTGTAAGGTTTAGTGTTTAAGAAATGAAATCAATTTTGCATTTGAAACTTGTTAGCAATTTCTTCAGTCATCATTATTTTAACTACCCCTATCAGTAATTCCCCCAGGAGTGATTATGCTATACAAACTAGGAACATGCGGAAGTTTTTCCTGGGTCTGTAAGCTACTGAGTTTTTAACTACTTGGTATCTATCCTGATAGAAAGACAAACTATTTTTTCCCTCCATTTGTATAATGAAACATGTGTTCTATTACCTGTTCATCTTCTCCATTTTCTTCACAGCTTGTTCCCCAGAGACCAATGAGAAAGAATGTGGCAGCATCTATAATTGTCAGAATGGAGGCACCTGTGATCTTCTGACTGGGCAGTGCCAGAGCCCCCCAGGGGTTCATGGGAAAACTTGTGAAGATGGTAGGAATGTCTGGTGCCAGTCAGTGAGATGACTCTTTAAGTTCTTGGGGTTTCCAATGGGAAATTAAGTGAAAGTTGCATGTGTATTTTTCAAGATGATGGTCTTTTTCTGAAAAAGTAGAAGCCTGTGAAAGCTGTGTCTATATATATATGTGTATACACAAGAGTACAATTGTTTTGACTGATGACATGTGTAACAACAAAATAAGTGATACTTAAATCTCCAACTGTGATCTAAGCAGGGCGAATCCTCTTACAGAGAAAGCCCTTTTCTTCTACAGAGGAAAAAGTTACATTTATGTATACAGGTTTAGATGTAGGAGTTTAGGAGAATTCATTTTCTCTGCATAACAAAATGAAGAACAACAGATATCCTTGGAGAAACCAGGGAGAATGACATATGAAAATTAGAGAAGAAAAGGGGAGGAGGTAGAGAGAAAAAGAAAAAAAGAAATGATGAATAAAAATGTCGCAAAATACCGATGTGCATAGATTTTGTGTGTGTGCGTGTGTGTGTGTGTGTGTGTGTGTGTGTGTAAACCAGTGAAGAGGCCACAATTCCTACATGGGTTAATAAAACACAAAAAAAGAACCTGCTTGTACAGGCACAAAAGCTGAAGGCAGAGAGTCAATGAGGATGTAAGTCTCTAGGGATTGCCAGATCATGAGGAGTTTATTAGCTTCTCACAGTTGATGGAATTGGGGAAGCCAAGTTTACTTCACTTTCTGAGGTACAGTAAGGTCCCTGCTGGCATTTCGGTTACTCATCTTTTGTGAGCAATGTTCATTTATTTATTTAAAAGATACATTAAGTAGTTGCAAGGAATGGCATCGGACATTATGATAACAGAAAAGAAATAAAAAATATTCTGATGCTTCTATGTGGAACTTGTGATTTTGTTCAAGGCAACCGTAAATTACAAATACTGGTAGGTATTACAGGTTAAATACTAATACATGATTGGAGGTGAGACCATGAGGACAATGCAGACTGTATGAGCCTGGGAGAGAGACTTATGGAGAAGGGATATTTAAGCAAAAGCCTGCAAAATGTGGAGAGATAAAACAGGGGAAGTGTGAGGGAAGAGCATTCCTGATTGAGGGGCGGTGGGAAGGCATGCAATGCACTGTGAAACCTGCAGAGGCCAGCAGGCAGACAGGGAGATGGTAGTGCAACAGGAGGTCAGCAAGTGTAGGGGCTCCAGTCTTACTAGGTTAGGTGTTTTTGACATGACAGCAATAACCAGTCATTGTAGGATTTTAAGCAGAGGATACAGAATCATCTTTGTGATTTTAAAAAGATCTCTCTAGTCTCAGTTCAACCAGATTGCAAACATTTCGCCTTTCTCAATCTCCTGACTTCCTATAACAATAACTCTAGCAAGTTTACATGTGGGTTAATATTTTCTTCCTCTATCCTCTCACCCTCCAGGATGCCCAAAAGGGTTCTTTGGGAAAGACTGCAAAAGGAAATGTAACTGTGCCAACAATGGCCGTTGCCACAGGATATATGGCTCCCATATGTGTGGGCCAGGGCGCTATGGGAGGTTTTGTCATCTGAGTAACTTGCAGGCACTTAATTTGCTCTGTGTGTAAAGCATGAAAGCACAGAAAAGTACAGAGGCTACTATCAGACAAAAAAGAATATATTTGTTATAGTTATATACACATATATATGTGTGAAAATATATATATGTGTGTGAAAACATATATATATGTGTGAAAATATGTTCTAGCCTTTAGCCTCTTTATAGAATCTAGATTTTGATGAATGAAAGAAAAACGTTTCCAATTTTGTTTACATCTAGTTAATGTTTACCGTGATTAATTGGAGTGGATTGTTAATAGTCTGTTTAAACGGATATTTGATACTTTACCAGTTGAATACCTCAGGCCAGAACAAGTTTCTTTTATTTCTCTGTTCCAGGGTGAAGCAGTCTCATGCTCTAAGATTTCTAATTATGCGTTTTGACTATTAATCACCTGTTTCAAAGGATGCAGGAAAACACAATCACTAACAAATACTCGAACCCACCAATAACTTTTAGAATTTCTCCCAGTGAAATAACTCTGAATGTTCTCCATCCCACCTTGACGCTATGTGCAAATATCTGTGAGCTCACAACAGTCTTCACCCTGCTTTTCTACCTATTTCATATCCATCCCTCTTTTTATTGACAGACTTAACACCTCTGAAAATCTTTCCTGATTGAACTTCAGTGTTTTAGTCCATTTGGGCTGTTACAACAGAATACCATAAACCAAGTTGTACATAATTAACAAATATTTGTTTCTTATAGTTCTGAAGACTGGGAACCCTAAGGTCAAGACACCAGATTTGGTATCTAAGGAGGGCTTGCTTGTTGGTTCTTAGATGGCATCTTTTCAGTGTGTTCTCATGCATGGTGGAAGGGGCAAGGCAGTTCTCTGGGGTCTCTTTTAAGGGCACTAATTTTATTCATGAAAGCCCTACCCTTATGACTTAGTCACTTAATCACTGCTAATACCATAGCCCTAGGAGTTAGGATTTTAATATACAAATTTTGGGAGGACAGAAACTTTCTAACCATAGCACTACTTAATACTATACTGACTCTTAATAACAGACACCTTAGGATCTTCTGTTTTATTTTTAGTGAATGTCCATGACTCTCATCTATTTTATAAAAGTCATGTCCAGAGAAAAGATAAATTACAAATATACCAAAAAGAGAGCCAGTGAAGGCATAGAATGCTGAACCTGGAACATGAGGAAACATTAGGCTTGGACAAGCAAGATAGAAGAGAAGGGGAAAGGTGTGAGAAACTGGGAGCAATAGAGGTGCAGATGGTATGTTCTGGAACGTTATGCACCTCCTAGGATAGGCCAAGAGTGGAAGACTGACCGGGAAACAAAGATAATATTTGTATCATTGTTCCTGTACTGTAACAAGACACATCCCACTTTTAGTATTAACTTTAGAATATCTAAAAAGATTGTATCAGATGTTATGGCAAAAAAAAAAAAATTGAATCATTATTGATCTGGCCAAAAATTTAAAGGGCTAACTTTTCAGAATTATCAAGCTGAAGTTTTTAGGGTTTAATAATATTGGCATAGTAGATACTTATTCATTTGCATGCTGTGAGGAGTTGAGGCACAGGAAGAAAATCAGCAAATAGCTTTGGTGGTGGTGGTGGTGGTAGTAGCTAGCATTCCGAATATAACCATCTTTAGGGAAAAAAGATACATTCTCATTATTTGTGACTCCCTTATTGCTTGGACTTGAAGATTTATTTATTGATGTTACTTTCTTGGTCTTGAGGAACTTGAATTTGCAACTCTATATATTCATTTTTTAGACCCACCGTAACAAAGTACCACAGACTGAACAGCTTAAACAACAGAAATGTATTGTCTTGTGGTTCCGTAAGCTAGAAGTCCAAGATCAAGGTGTACAGAACCCCCTGAAGGTGCTAGGGTCAGATCTTTTGCAGGTCTCTCTCCTAGTTTCTGGTAGTTCCTTGGCTTGTGGCAACATAACTTCAATCTTCATGTGGTACATGTCTCTACATACAAATATCCCCTATTTATAAGGACAGCAGTCATATTGAATTAGAGGCCATCCTATTCCAGTATGACCTTATCTTAACTACTTATGTCTGCAATGATTCAGTTTCAAATAAATTTACATTCTGAAGTACTAGAGGGTTAGAACTTCAGCATATAAATTTTTGGTGGATACATTTCAATTCATTACAAATCCTGCATGGGCACTGTGTAACCTGTAGAGGTCACTTCTTTCCCTTTTCCTTATTTCCAGATATATTCCTATAGTGATATGTTCTTTATATACAGACGGTCACATTTAAGCATTTATTTGTGACTGTGTTGTCTTCTGAACCATTATTCTATGTGCTTAACCAGAAGGAATAGGGCATGAAGGCCAATTCAGAGTGAGGACTTAGGAATGAGCAAAAAGAGGCCTACATTAAGGCAGTCAATAGCCTGAGATAGCCCTGGGACCTGGTGGGTCTAGGAAAGGATTCAAAACTTGAAAGCCATAGAAGAGGAAATAGAGGATCATATAATTTATTATCTACATTGGGAAACCTGAAAAGGATGCTGATAAGTTTAGAGGTAACTCTGGACTATCCCTGGCAATTGGGACTAGGATGACCGTACGTGACAGCATCATAACCACCACTTTGAATGATCTCTACTAATGTCTCTTTCCATCCACTGGAAGGTCAATTGTTCTCGTTAAGCAGCTTTCTACAGCAAAGCCTCTGTGGGCACGCAATACAATCACCTTGAGCCTGGAGGCCACTTGAAGGATTTTTTACTTGATGTGTCACTTGGACATCTGTAATGAGGGAGGAAAAAAAAAGTGTCAGAGGGATATTTTGGAAAGGGAACTGAATTACTGTTAACACTCATCAAAGAGAAAACTATGGGTGTGTTGTCCTGAAAGCAAAGTGCGACTTTTTCATATTAGAATTCCTGTGCTGACTTCCATCCCTACACTCAATGCCATAGAGAAAATAATGAAAAGAAGACAAGCACCATTTGCTAAAGATTTGGCCAAGATAGCGCTGCTGTCACCATGAAAGCTTTGTGTTACCTTCACGATGTGAAATTATTTCTGATTACCATATAATGGAAGGGAATGAAAACCATGACCAGCCTTCTCATAAATGCTTGTCCATCATCTCCATGCTGCAGCACGACAAATATGGGGCCTGGCAGACCTTAGCATTCTTTGGAGAATATTAACTATAGGCACCAATGGAGCACATTGAGAAGCAATTTCTCTCCCGGAAGCACCAAAGCCTTTTATGTAGTTCAGGCTTCACTGTTCACATCCATTTGCCAAAAAACAAATGAATTGCCTGATTTAAAAGACATTTGTTTCCTTATTTTTTTGGCAGTCAGGATGATCCTCTTGTGTTCCCATAATCAGGCCCCACAGAACTACATGCCTGTGCACTAACAATTTAAAATAAACAAAGCGTGGTTTTCAGGTGACCGGTTTGTCTCAATTTGCTTGCAGACTGTCCCAAGGGTGCCTACGGAGCTGGCTGCTCTTCAGAATGTCAGTGTGTGGAGGAGAACACTCTGGAATGCAGTGCCAAAGATGGTAGTTGCACCTGCAAATCTGGTTACCAAGGCAACAGATGCCAGAAAGGTAAGCTCTGATGGTAGATTTTCTTTCTTCTCTAATAATAATCCTCAGCCTTTGTTCAGCATCATACGATTATTAATTAGTTAATCCACTAGTGCCCTCAGAAGATGGCTAAGCTCTATTAATCCTCTATTTGCAGGTGAGGAAACTGAGACATAGGGCAATAAAGTTATTTAATGCAGTCTTCTTGGCCTCTGCTGCTTCCTGTCCCCTTGTTAGCTTGAGCAAGGGACGAAAGATCACATTGCAGAGAATTATATCCAGAAAGATTAAAGCTAGACAACTACTTCTTTGAACTGAACTAATCAACCGAAGGCACTGCTAACTTCCAGAATTAAAGAATCGTTTTCTTTATATCTAAGGATTGGTCATTCAAACAAATGTAATTTAAAGATATTAATATTTAACCATAGAAAAACTTTGAAAATTTTAAATAGGTTATGTTACATTTTCAAATTCGTAGGTATTACTTTTTAAAATAAATCTTAAATATACAAGTTTATGTATAGTATGATTATAATTATGAGTAACATATAGGGGTGTGTGTGTGTGTGTGTGTGTGTGTGTGTATAAATCCATATACAGTTTGGAAAAAGGTATTTCAAGATGCTAGTATTGACTGTTTCTGACTTGTGCACTCATGAAATGCTCTTTCCTAGGTACCTATATAACGCTTTCATATTTCAAGAAGTCTCATGTTACTTTTTTACTGAATCTTTTCAGTACTACCCTACTTAAAACTGTAACTTGAGCCGGGCACGGTGGCTCATGCCTGTAATCCCAGCGCTTTGGGAGACCAAAGTGGGCGGATCACAAGGTGGGGAGTTTGAGACCAGCCTGGCCAACATAGTGAAACCCTGTCTTTATTAAGGATACAAAAAATTAGCTGGGCATGGTGGCAGATGCCAGTAATTCCAGCTACTCGGGAGGCTGAGGCAGAGGAGTCTCTTGAATCTGGGAGGCAGAGGTTGCAGTGAGCCAAGATCACGCCATTGCACTCCAGCCTGGGTGAAAGGGTGAGACTCTATCTTAAAAACAAACAAACAACAACAACACACGTGTAACTTGTGAGTTTCCAAACTTTTTTCTTTTTCTATAGTGCTTATCATTTTCTAATATAGCACATACTCTAATTATGATTATGTCAAATATTTCTTGCCTGTCTTTTCCTGTTATAATCAGAACCCCATGAGTGAAGGGTATCTAAAAATTTTGTTCAGCCAAGTATCCCTAAACTCCTAAAACAGTCCTGACATACAGATGTTGCTGAATACATATTTTCTTAAATCAATAGATAAATGTGCATGTTTCATTCTTTATGTATTTTTCTTATATTATCATATATTTTGCATTAAGCACTTATTGCTATATTTCAGAGGAAAATATCACAGCATTTTTTCTCTTAAAGCAATACTGAGCAAATAAGAAGTAATATTATCACAACTAATAGTAAGATGTGATACTTTTTGCCTTAACGTTGATCTAAAGGGCAACCTTGTTTAAAATCAGAAGGAGATAATAGGTTTGAAAGGAAACCATCATCTCATCGGGGCCACTTATAGAGGCAGACGCTAGGATTGCAAATGGTCTTTGACACTCACTCACGTATCCTTATTTTCTCCTTGCAATGCCATCTTCAGAGGGTCTGCAGGGCTTCTCTGGAGCTGAATGGAAAAAGGAGTGTCTCTGATCCAGGCTGTCTAGTGGTTTAGTACTGGAGAGGGTGAGCAGTGATGCCCATCTAGATTTCACAGACAGAGGCTACTTAGGTAGCTGGATTATGACTTTCTAGGCAATGTGGAAAGGAAGTTGGGGAAACAGAAGCCTAACATTACACTAACAAGTTTAATGTGGTATGAGAGTGGGTCTCATGCCAGTTTCTAAACATCTTCCTGCTTCAACTGATTTTTAAGCCCAGAGTCAGCCCCTTATTCATTTTCCCCCTGGAAAAGTCATGTCCTGAAAGTCAATGTATGGGAAGACAATACCATATATACAAACCTGGGTAAACTTAATTTTTTCTGGTAACATTTTTTTAAAGCAGCTGCTGAATATACTTTATTGGAAAATGCTTCTGAGATTCCCACTGTGAAGGAAAATGAGTTGAAAGTATATGTAAATCAGCAAAATAAAGAGGTCACCACAATCTCTGGAAAACATATTATTTTTCAATCAGATAACTTTATCCAATTCTGATATTTTTGTCTAGCCACAAAATGAAATCATGAATCAGACTGGAGCAGGTGAATGGGCTTGCTGTGATTGGCAGTTGAAATCAAAGCAAAAAGAGCTCTCCAAGAGTTGTGCATGATGAAAATCAGGCCTGTTGTTTTTCTTTCTCCTTTTTAAAAGAGTGAAGTAGCCCAAGTGCTCCTAGAGACAGACATATCTTTAAAAATCTTAACTCCAAACCTGTGTCTAGATTGCAGTTGAATAGTTAATTAAAGACTGGAAATTGTTTCAATGGTACTAATGAACAGTATTCTCCACAATCAGCACCAGGCCTTATTTAGCTTATCAGCAATGACTTCTAAGAACAGAAGAACTGGTTTCTACAACTAACCTGTGAAATAGCAAAAAAAAAAAAAAAAAAACAGAATTAAAGCAGCTAGTGTCTTTGCCTTGTTTTGATTCGTTTGTAGCCTGGAGTATTTTGCATGCCTACTGCAAGCAGACCTCAGAATATAGAGGACTCTGTGGTGCAGGCCCCCTGACACTATACAAGTGTGATCCCCTTGGATCACGATAAGAAAGACAGATGGTTTTAGAAGAGTTCCACGTCAGATGAACTTTGAATTTTGAACTCTGGTGAATCTCTAAGGGCAGATTAATTGGCCAGAAAGGTGCTGAGTACCTAGTATTGTAGAGTAAATTTGAGTGTGGTGGCTGAGAGCACCAGTTTCAGAGGCCAGAAGATCTGGGTTCAAGTTTTGTGATATAGAGTAAGTCTCTTAACTTCTGGGAGTCTCTGTTTCTCATATAAAATGGAAGTAAATCTGCTTATGCCACAGGGTTCTCTTTCGGAAATATGGACTAATTTACATAAAGTACTTAACAGAGTTAGTAATCAACAAATCCAAAATATTGTAATTCTGTTATTCAGAGACACTGCCAGGACAAGAAGATACTTCACAGCCCAACTTGCTTTGATATAACTTTCCATAAGTGTTATATTTTTAAGAAAGTTCCATCCTTTTCCTTGGATTAAAAAATGCTTTCCACCAGGTTTCTAATTCCAGTGGTTTCTATGGTAGAACACACACTGAAACCTCTCACTGAGCCCCCAGTGGTCCCTGCACCATCACTTGTCCTTTGCTAGTTCAAAGAACAGTCAACAAAGCAGATCCCTATTTCTCTTCTCCCACCTTGTGCATTGTATACTCTCATAAAGTCCCTAATTCACAACGCTCTGGTGTGATTATTTTAGCTCACAAAAGAAGCAAAGTCTGGGAGAACAGGATTTTGGCAACCATTTGGGGTCAACTTCCTGAGTGCCATGCCTTCTGAGCTTCCTTTACAAATTACATCTCATTTTCAGGTTTTGTTCTGTGCAACTGCCACTAAAGATATATATCAAAATTGCTTCCACTGTTACTCTCTGAAAAACCACATTTTCAGCAAAAAGCCAACCTCTGTATCTGTGTTTTCAAAGTGACAAGATATAGCATCATGTTGATTTCTTCGGGGAATATTTTTGGAAGTGTTATAAATCCTTGGAGGCTACTAGGATGTTTCTTTCTTTGCAGCTCAGTCATACACACACACACACACACACACACACACACTTTTCCAACTTGGTTAGGCAACAGTAGGAAGCTCAGACCATTTTGAGACTTCTTACAAGTCTAAGTTTCTTTCTTTGTCTCTCTTTTTATTTTATGTCTGCCCAGATGGCCTTTGGAGACCAGAGTGCTGGTTCTCCTATGTGCCCTGTGAAAATGGAGGTCAGTGCAACAGAAAAACGAAGTTGTGACTGCATTCCTGGTTACACAGGAAAATCTGGTACCATATGTAAGTCATAAACCTAGACTAAATAACCAACAAAGTTGATAAAGGTGTTAGCTTTGTAAATACTTTTTTTTCATGCTATAGAAGATATTGCTATGTTAGGATACATGTTCCCACTATTTATTGTTGTGTAGCAAACTACTCCAATACTTTGTGGCTTAAAACAGTGATTTACCATTTCTCTTAATTCTACATACTGCTGGTATACCCTGGGGTCCCTCATGTGACTGCTTCGGCTGGTAGATATTTGAGATCAGACTGAGCGTGGCTGGGCTGCTCAACCAGGGAACTTAGCCTTTCCTCTACAAAACATTTCCACAAGGCTAGCTGGGACTTCCCCACAGCATGACAGTTTTAAGACAATAAAGAAGAAGCATTCCGAAAGTGCACCAGCAAAAGCTATGTGAGGTGGAAAAGTCTTGCCTCAGAACCACACACTGTCACTTTCACCACATTCTGTTGGTTAAAGCAAATCATGAGGCTAGCCAAGTTCATGGAAAGAAGAAATAGATTCTACCTACTGAAGAGAAGAGTAACAGATGCTTATTGCAAAAGACCTGCAAGTTGGGAGATAACGGTTGCAGCCGTTTTTGGAAGCACTCTACCATAGTATGCTATTCAGATTTATACTGAAAGGCACTTTAAGAACCAGCTAGATTACTGTAGCCTTGTGGTATAGTTTGAAGTCCGGCAGTGTGATGCCTCCGGCTTTGTTCCTTTTGCTTAGGATGGTCTTGGCTACGCAGGGTCTTTTGTGATTCCATATGAAGTTTAAAGTGGTTTTTTCTAGTTCTGTAAAGAAGGTCATTGGTAGCTTGATGGGGATAG